>JACBKR010006690.1:0-10892 GCA_014218235.1 Colocasia esculenta
CAACTGAAGACACATGAAGTCAACTACCCTGTACATGATCTCGAGCTGGCTGCTGTGGTCTTCGCCTTGAAGATTTGGAGACACTATCTATATGGCGAGCAATTCACTGTCTACTCAGACCATAAAAGTCTAAAGTACCTATTCTCCCAGAAAGAACTCAACATGAGGCAGAGAAGATGGTTAGAATATCTAAAGGACTTCGATTTCAACATCCAATACCATCCAGGTAAGGGAAACGCCGTGGCTGATGCTCTTAGTAGAAAGCCAATGGAATCTATCTCAAGTCTAGTCCTTGGCGAGATGCAATTACTTGAACAATTCGCAAGGCTAGACTTAAATATTGAACATAGGGATGATCATGTTTGATTGCCAATCTCAAGATCCAATCCGATCTGCTGGAGGAAATCAAGATGCAACAGGACAATGATCCATTCTTGGTTCGTGTCAAGGAAACCTTAGCGGACATACCGGATTTGCCATGACTGAAGATGGAAGGTTAGTATTCCAAGGGAAACTTGTGTCCCAGACGACGAAGCCCTAAAAAGGAAACTAATGGATGAAGCTCATCAAACTAAGTACACTATTCATCCAGGAGGTACCAAGATGTATCAAGACATGAAAAGAACATTTTGGTGGCCGAATATGAAGAGGGAAGTAGCCGAGCATGTAGCTCATTGCCTCACATGTCAACAAGTAAAAGCGACAACCTGCGCCCTGCGGGTGTACCGACCACTTGATATTCCGGAATGGAAATGGGAAAGCATTGGCATGGACTTCATCATGGGTTTACCCAAGACTCGTGGTGGGCTCGACGCCATATGGGTCATCGTTGACCGGTTGACCAAATCTGCGCACTTCTTACCCATAAAGAGTACATGGTCTGTGGAGGTGCTAGCTGCGTTATATGTCAAGGAGATCGTGCGGTTGCACGGTATTCCGTCATCTATTATCTCAGATCGAGATCCAGGTTCACCTCTCATTTTTGGAAAGGTCTGCAAACTGCCCTTGGTACGAAGCTTAATTTTAGTACTGCCTTTCACTCGCAGACTGATGGGCAAACTGAGAGGACAAATCAAATTGTAGAAGACATGTTAAGAGCCTGCATTATAGATTTCAAGGGTTATTGGAATGAACACTTACCCTTGATTAAGTTCGCCTATAACAACAGTTACCAGGCGAGTATTAAAATGGCACCATTTGAAGCACTTTATGGCAGGAATTGTAGATCTCCTGTATGCTGGAATGAAGTGGGAGAACAACAATGGTTAGGACCTGACATGGTACAAAGTACAACCCGGGATATACAGATGATACAAGATCGACTCAAGATTGCTCAGTCTAGACAAAAGAGCTATGCTGATAAGAGAAGAAGAGATCTGGAATTTCAAATAGGAGATCATGTGCTATTGAAGGTATCTCCTACCCGTGGTATTCAAAGATTCGGAGTGAAAGGAAAACTTAGTCCAAGATTCATTGGTCCTTTCGAAGTACTTGAAAGGATTGGTGAAGTGCTTACAGACTGGCCTTGCCGCCAAATTTGGCAAGTGTGCACAATGTCTTCCATGTCTCCATACTTAGAAAGTATGTGTACGATCCTACACATGTCATTCGCCATGATGATCTGGTGTTAAACAAGGACATGACGTATGAAGAGAAGCCGATCAAGATATTGGACCGAAAGGTACAACAACTCAGAAATCGTACCATTCACGTGGTGAAGGTCTTATGGAATAACTGCGGAGTGGAAGAAGCAACATGGGAACCAGAAGGAATTATCAGACGCAACTACCCGGATCTATTCGGTAAGCTATTCTCTCCTGTAAGGTCATATGAATTTGGGGACCAAATTCTTTTAAGGGGGGGAGGATGTAGCAACCTGAATTTTTGTGAAAAAATAAAAAAATTAAATAAAGAATTAAAACCTAGCTAAACGGATATTTAAATGAAAAGAGCATTAAATAAAACCCATTACATGGAAAAGATTAATGGGCTTTGCTTAATGGATCCCCTAAAATTTATTGGATCAAAAATATGAATTTGCAAGGGGAGAATAATAAGAAAATATCCTAAATTCGGAGTTTAATTATATCATAATTGGAAAGGGGTTATTAAAAAATAAAAGTGGCAATTAGAGTTGGAATTGGATTCCTAAACCTACTCCATATAGTCTAGCACGAATTTAGATACTATCCTAACCCAATTAGAGATTGGAAAGCAAGAGAGGAAGGTGGAGTTAGGAAATCTCGGAATTTAGAGGAATTTGAGTAGTAGTAGGAATAAGAACTTGTGTTTATATAAATACACCTCTTAAATCCTATTGGCCGACCCTAGCTCGTTGCCAAAGGTTGTTGGACGTGGAGAAGAGGCCAAGGAGAAGAGGATCTCGTGGGGAGAGGGATTTCTTGAAGCTTCTTCCTCGTTCTTGAGTTCTAAGCCCTAGAAGATAAATCGAGTCAAAGGTAGGCATTCTCACAAGCAAAACCAAATTAAACTCGTCTGTAGGTAGTTCCAATCACCAGGAACAAAAGCCTCTTGTTTCATAATTTTCATCGAACCAATCTTTTGTTCTTGATTTTTGAAGTTCTGCATACATTATAACCCAGAGTCATCATGTTTAATTAAAATCTCCATGAATACTTGATCCCATGCTATGAAATTTTTGCTGTAAATACTTCATGTTGATAGGGATCTTTTGCCCCTGAAAGCCCTAATTTTTGTTGAGCATGTTACTCGAATTTAATCGATCTTTCTCTCTGTGTCATGTTCTGAATAACTCGTTCTTGCTCATGTTCAAACCCTGTATGAACCATGATCTCTCTCTAATACCGATTTACTGGAAGTACCCTTACAAGTCTAGTTTAATTTGCAACTGGTTTCATGATTTTTCATTGACTATACAATTAGTTGTAATTTTCTGAATCACCCTGTGTCAAATAGGATGGGTTTTGGCCCGCAATCCAATGCCCTGTCCTTTCCCTGTCGGACTCTGGCACAGACCTTGTGAACGCGACGGTCTGATAGGTCGCGTTCACAAGGCCGTCGCGATAGTACCTATGTCGCGATCAGATAGCGACAGACCTGGCGTCGCTATCTGCTGCCAGAACTTGTCACGTTCCCTTCATGCCCTTGTCGCGTTCTCAAGCCCGTCGCGACGCCCTTCTTGTCGCGTTCTGAACGCGACAAGACACCCCGTCGCGTTCTGGCCGCCTGAGCAGACAGCCCTGTCGCCACCCTTTTCATGCCCTGTCGCGATCTGCCTGTCCCTGTCGCTACCCTTACAGGCCTACGTCGCCTTCACAGGATTTGCAAAAAACCCATAAGATTTATTGCTCTCACTTTACAATATTCTTACGCCTTTTTAATAGTCATACACGCAGTTAAAACACCTGTTTTAAATTGGAGCTATATTGAATGCTTTAAAATACATATTCACGACTTCTTTTCTATCTATGAATTCTCTTACACATGCACACGCATGAACACGCAAGATTTGATCTATGGCAATCAATTAATCAAACAGTCAATTATTGGTTTACTTGAATCTCGTGGTTGAAAGAAGATATCGACCAACACTTGCTATCGTGACTTGTGCACTGTTGTGCAACTTTACTTGTTATCTTGATACGGCCAATCTGATATCAACACTTGTCGTGCTATACTCTCGTGCATTGTGCTATGTTTCTCGTTATCGTGTACCAGTACTTTCTATATGTTTCTCGTTATTCTCTCTAGTTATCCTGCTTTACAAGACATTAAACACTTAAAGCATGCTTGATCCTGAGATTTAAGTCCTACTGGGCTTATCGCTCACCCTGCGTTATTTGTCGTTGTGTTCTCAGGTGAGACCGAGGATGAACCATACACTCAAGAGGATGGGAACGACCTGGAGTGATGTCTTGAGTACCCTAGCGTCCTATTGCTATATTTAGCGTTGTAGTAGTTAGGTTTGAAGTTCAGTCTTTGCTTTATTCCAATGTAATCGGGCCCAATAGGTTGGCTCTGATATTAGTGGTTGTAACTAGACATTTGAAAGATTATTAATGAATGAAATTGTTTTAGTATTTATTCTTGTTCAATGGTTTGATGTCTAGTACTCGCTCTATACCCGTTCACTTGCAACTGCCTCGTGTTCCGATATTCCGCATCGGGGCGTGACATTTACCTACACCTCCCCCATTGCTATCCATTATCATAAGCCTTCCACTATAAGCCTCCACCCACCATTACACAATCATTACACCTCCCATTTTGCCACCACCTTGGCAACCGAACCCGAGCAAATCTTCCCCTTCATACCCATCACGCCTCCACAGGCCATACAACCTCCCATTACCCACACCAATCCACCCCCGTCCAACGGAGCGGGCGCAGACATTTAAGAAGATTCAGCATCAGCAGAAGGAAGTTCCGGGACCAGGCATGCTTTTCAAACTCCAAGATTGTATTCCTTGCATGCCGGTCATTGTCAATATACCGGGCACATTTACCGAGCGGGAGTCCTCCCCTCCAATCATGGTCGTCAAGAGGCCTTCTAAATCAATGCCAATCATACCCACCAAACGAGTTTATTTTAGAATACTCATAGGGAATCTCTCCCTCCAAGCTCTCATGGACCCCTCACACCATTATTGTGAACCTTCCCACTCTAGTGAAGGGGTTAGCTTCTCAGATTGTGCTCACGCACACCAACGCCAAATCATTGGCACAATCTATTATTCAAGGAGTCGTGCCCCTTTCTATATCACACATTATACAATCTTTGGGCACGGTCCCCTCTTTGTTGCTTCCAACTCTACCGGTGGAACTCCACACCCTTTCATTCATTGTACAATCCATCCTCTTGCACTGGGCATCGCGCCCCTTTTTGTACTCCTTACTCTCCCTTCAGTGCCCCATGTGGCACATCTCCTTTCAGTGCCTCACGTGGCACATCTCCTTTCCGTGCCCCACGTGGCACATCTCCTCCCCGTGCCTCACGTGGCACATCTTCTTTCAGTGCCCCACGTGGCACATCTCCTTCCCATGCCTCACGTGGCACACCTCCTTCCCGTGCCCCACGTGGCACATCTCCTTCCAGTGCCCCACATGGCACATCTCCTTCTTGTGCCCCACGCGGAACGTCTCCATCCCGTGCCCCACGTGGCACAACTCCCTATTGTGCCCTAGCAGTACCTCTCCATCTTGTGCCCCACGCTGCGCACCCTCCTTTCTGGCCCCCCGCGGCCCGCCTTTTCCTTTCTCCCCTCCGGCCCCGCCGGATTCTTTTCTTCTCTCAGGGCATGGTTCCTATCCCCTCCGGCCCCGCCGGAGTCTCCAAAATCTTTCCTCCACTCTCTCCTCGCTGCCTTTAATCGGGTCCTTCGACCCTTCTCGCATTGTTTTCGGGGTTTTAGCCCCCATTCGTCATTTTAATTCCAAACAAAAAATGTAAATTCTTGTAGAGAAGGAATGTCCACTTCTTGCAACGCTTGCAGTCGGTCGGGCTTCTTCTGTCCCATAGGACACTTTTCATTTTCTTTCAACAGAGGGCATTCCTGAATGCGGTGATCACGACTGCCACAGTGAAGGAATGCACCTGCCTTCCGCCAAAATTCTTCTGCCGTGTGACCCAGCTTGTCACAATGTTTGCATCTTGGCTTGTTGGTTGGGGCAGTAGTAGTGGGGACTTTGGGCTTTCTCTCCTGGCTTGACCCGTCAGTAATACTTAACGGCCTTTTCTTACCATAGGTAGGCTTGCTTGGTGCTCCAGAAGTCAGTTCCTTCTTTACTATTCTACCTTTGATGCGATCATTAAGATCGTTGCATCCTCGAGTAGTTGTGCTCCTGACCATCTCTGGGTAGGTCTAATGTCCATAGGTGCCAATTGGGTGATGTATGCAGGCCTGAGCCCATTAAGAAACCTCTTTGCCTTCATTCTTCGCCCGAGCAACAGGCTGTGATGGAGGTGGGGGTTGTTGTGGGGGCAGTTGTGGTGGGGGTACGAGAATCGGCATGGAGCCGAAGCAGGTGCAACGTAGGGCACGGAGCTTCTTCATTAAAAATAGGGGCATCGTGGGGCCCAGTTGGAGGTTGTTAAGTCTGAGGAGGACGAATCAGCGGATGCCTGGGTGGCGGCATGTTGTGGTAAATGGGAGTTTGTGGAGGTACACACGGGGTGTATGTTATGTTGGTGAGGTGGATGGTGGATGGCGTCCACTGATCCGTCTTTCTCTCAGTTTAATTTGATAAAAAAGATCCACGATCGGGGAGTCCATATAAATGGGCTTGAATGTAGCGTCCCGTTCGTAGAGCTCCTCCATGGAGGTGATTTGATTCATGGCCAAAATATGCTTGAACCTCGGAGTAGAATTGATGTGCCAAAATCTTTCTCCACTCTCTCCTCGCTGCCTTTAATCGGGTCCTTCGACCATTCTCGCATTGTTTTCAGGGTTTTAGTCCCCATTCGTCATTTTAATTCCAAACAAAAAATGTAAATTCTTGTAGACTCTAGATCTCACCCCAACGTAGGGCATTCGTCCCCCTTTTACCTTCCAAAAAAATCTTATGTTAAAAACTTACTATATTTTAGCAATATCAAAAATCCAAAAAATAAATATTTAGCATTGCCATGCCGTCGCAGCACTTCTGTTATAAGAATTCCGCGCCAGGAGTCCAAAATTCCCTCCTGGGTCATTAGGGTTTGCCCTTAGCATGGGCACCTGCACACACTTCACAGTGCCTTAAGCCGATTACTCCCGGTAGACACCGTCACCGTCACAGCCACGCCTGAAAGGCACAAAAGTCTGTTTCTCCTCTTACTCGGCCAAAATATGGGTAGCAGAGGTAGTCTGGGCAAGACAACCAACCCAAAACACCTCCGTCATAAGAAGACGTCCTAAAAAATGGGCAAATGAAAATGACCAAAAAAAATAAGTCAAATGCATGTCAAGAGTGGCAAAGTGCCCGCGAAGATCCAAATGGACTCGGTCGTACGCATGTCCCTACAATCAAATGGTCATCACTCAAGATTCCAAAATAATTCAAAAGCCCCAGTGCTTAATGAGAATAAATCTTCTAATGGTTGTGCTAAGGAAGGAAGTCAGACCCAACTCCTCGATAACCCATACCAAGCTTATCTCAAACTTTTCTTCCCTTCTTACTGCCGGACCTAGTTGCCTTTTCAGGCGTGGCTTTGGTAGTGCACTGTCAACCAAGTGCAATTAGCATGTGGGCTCCACGTTAAAACGCACGCCCTACTCCGGCATCCTTTAATGAAACGGGAGGTAACAAAAGACCCCTCGCCAGTCAATTTTTATAACCCTAACGTCGCCATGGCATGGCAATATTTTCAAAATAAAAAAAATTAAATACTTCTAAATCCAACAAAAATCACATATTTTCAAAATCCAAAAAATCAAATATTTTCAAAATCAACAAAAAATCTAAATACTTTCAAAATCCAACCAAAATTCAAATATTCTAAAATCCAACAAAAATCAATATTTCTCAAAATCCACAAAATTTGAATATTTTAAAAATCCAAAAAAATTCATGATGGTATTACACCAGGCAAGCACATTGTTTCTGTCTGCGTCAGATCGATGCAAATCTACCCCTTCATGGGTTCCTCCCATCCTTGACCTCCAATCTCCTTAGACAGAGATCACCTATCCTCATGGTCCAACAAATAAATTATTTGAGCTATTCTGTCGTTGACTACTTTAGTCATTCTCCATGCTATGAATGCTATTTTTCCATGATGTTTGTTGTTTTTGGCTAATGGGTTTTGAGCGCAGGATTCGAGTTACCTCATCTGGCGCTACATCAGGCCGCGGCTGCCTTCACCATCAACTATCTGCATCTACTATATGTTATACCCTTAGAGCATACCAAGGACCTTGTGGCTCTGAGGAATCTGGGATTTGAGTTCCCCTCTATCAAAAACAATGATTATCCAGAGGATCCTTAGCCGCATGGATACATGTGAGGACGACGGACCCATGCATACCCCTCGGTCCTGACTCACCGGTGTGATAATATTATCCTTGGTTATTTCCTACTCCGCTTTTAATCTTATTTCTTTTAGCCCAGCATACATACATATTGAAATCTCAGTGGAGAACCACACTCTTCCAAGCTAATTTGAGGGCCATCCGCGCCTCAAATTCAAAAGCAACCTTGAAATATTCCATTTCAGGTCGAATACCCAACTCCCTTTGTTGCCGCCTCCGGGCTGACTTTCTTAAGAATCCTTTGTTTGGACTTATCCCTTTTATTTTCGTCTTTATTCCAGGGATCCACCTGAGGCAGTGGCAGACGCCCCCAATAGTGCAACCTAACGAATTGTGTCCTTAGGTACTTCCCCGACACTGGAAGTTGGTCTCTCTTTCTCTCCCCAAGATCCACCTGCTGCAGTAGCAGATGCCCCTAATGGTGAAACCTAACAGATTGTGTCCTTAGGTACTTCCCCGACGCTGGAAGTTGATCTTTTCTTTCCTTTTGTGCCTGCGCGCACCTTTCCTTTCTTATCCCTTTTTTTTGTCCAAGCATTCATTTTCTTTAGGTCTTCTTTCTGGTGGTGGCTTCCTAGGTTGTTGGTGAAAGACTCTCATCAGGTGGCAGTCACCCAATTGCTCCGCGTGTCTATTTTTTTCATCTTGGCGTCTACTTTTCAGTCCGCTCCCGCTGCACTCCACTTCGCCACGCTACATTTCTTTTCACTTCACCTCACTCCATTTCACTCCATTGCACTCCACTTCATGTCTTTTCGCTTCGCTCCCCTGCAATGCAGACGCCAAGGCGTGGCAGCTGTAGACACGCGAATTCGGCTCCACCGCGGGCAAATTTCATATTATGCCACAATGCCACAAATGGCCCTCTTTTTGCCTTACAAGAGTATTTTTCCCAATCATTCTAGATCACCCAACTCTTCCCCCGGTGCTTCCCCTCCATTTCCATGGCCCCTCGGGGATTATAGGCATCAAAGTCAAGTCGCGACGAATGGGGCAGCCGCATTATGAAAGGCGTCCGGGATGGTGGACGCGATTAAGGACCTTATCGGGACGGCTATAATAGGCGCAACCTTATCGCGACGGCCTCCGGAAGCGCGACCTTAATGCGATGGCCATGCAGGACGCGACTCTCGTTAACGCGTCTGACATGACCGCCGCGATCTAAAAGTCAAAAAGGCTATGCCCCGAAAGTCGCCGCACTTGAGAGCCTACGCCGAGAAATCATGAGAAAATCTTATAATCGCGTCTTTGTCAGCAGACGCGATTTAAAAGGTCAAATCATAATTCCCCATTAGCAAACAGCGCATTGATGAGCCGATTGCCTCGGAAATTGCCCCTAAGGTAATCGCGTCGGCCATGGCCGCCGCGTTTCAAGTCACGGCAGCCATAGGGGACGCGATTCCCCTCCTTATCGCGGCATCCTGACATGACGCGATTCAGAGACATGACGACCATCATGCGCATGTCCCATCAAAATTGACCTTCTGAAATGTAGCCTGCCACCCAGACGCGATTCAATCCAAGTCGCGGCGCCCTAGCCCGACGTGATTCAAGTCGCGTCCTGCCACCCAGACGTGATTCAGTTTCTTGTCGCGGCGGCTGTACCCGACGCGATTCAAGAATCTGTTGCCTATAAATTGACCCCCGAGGGTCATTTGTGAGAGGGGGTTCCACGAAGCGGCGAAGCCCTGTCGGATTCTCACCTCAATCTCCGGCCCTAGGAGCATCATCCACGTCGATCTATCCTTCTTCCCCGGAGTCCGACGCCGTCGTCTCATTCCATTCCACGCATGAGGCGCGAGTGTCTTCCTCCACGTCCTCCATCAATTTCGGCAAGCGGCCCATCACGCTGCACCAACATTATGGGAAGCACCCCCTTCCCCTTTCTTTCCTTTTCATTTATCTCCTCCAGGCCCCACGTGGCCCTCCTTTAATCTTTTTTTACACACATGCATGCATACACACACAAACACCTAATTTAGGGGTTTAAAAACCACCATCCGATGAGTCCTCCCCATTTTATTCATTTCATTTATTCGTTCGGGATTCGATACTACACGTCTTATTTGGCTAATCCCCTTATTTTCTTTGTCTTTTTGTCAAGGTAATCAACGAGGAAAATGCCTCTACCGTGGCCAGCCGTGTTCGTAGAGGAAGAGAGGGCCCGCATCATCCCCCGCGCAATCTCCACACTCTAAAAGGTACGCTCGCGATCACTTCCTTCCCCCGCACCCCTCGCGCGTGCATTTCCATTCAGGCACCCCCGTGTGCCTGGCGATCACGTTCCTTTTATTTTCGTCATTTCCCACTTTTCACTCCATATCCACACACATCACTACATTTTATTTTTCACCACCTCTTCTTTGTGGGCTTACTGTTCTTCATCCCCTTGAAAAAGGGAGCGAAAAACATAACCTACAGTCGACACACACACCTGAACAGGTCGACCTATCCTTCCAATAGGTCAACCCACCCTCTTTAATAGGCCGACACTCAGACCCCAGCATGTGAATACCTACCTCTAACAAGTCGATTATGTCTGTTTAACTGATCCTTGGCCAGATTATCGTACTTTACTATGAGATTTCCGTGATGCATTTTTCCATTGATTATTCGATAAAGATTGGAAGACTGAACGTATTTAGTACCGAAAAGCCTATTATCAGTTCACATGTCTATTATTCTTATGTCAACACTTATTGATCATTTGTCAACACCTATTATTCACATGTCAACACAATGTTGTTCAGTGTGTCAACATCTGATATTCATATGTCAACACCTGTTTTCATATGTTAGCACCTGTTGTTTGTAGGTCAACACTTGTTGTTGTGTGTTAGCATCTGTTGTCCAGATGTCAACGCCTATTGTTCATATGTCAACACTTGTTGTTCTCTTGAG
>JACBKR010006691.1:0-10837 GCA_014218235.1 Colocasia esculenta
TGGGCTTAAGGCCATTGAGAAAGCGCTTAGTCTTCATTCTTTCAGTATTCACCAGGTGGAGATAGCGTGCCAATCTTGAAAATTGGGCTTCATATTCGGCCACAGTCAAACTCCGTTGTTTCAGAGCAACATTCCGCAGCCTTCCTTTCTTGGACATGCCCGAGAAATACTTGGAGTTAAAAGCTTCTTTGAATCGGTCCAGGTGAACTGACTATTAGCTCTGGTCACTTCAACAGACTCCACCAAGCGCGAGCGTCCTTTTCAAGTTGAAATGTGGCTAGTAGCAGCTTATCCCCCACTGCACATTGCATGATGCGAAAAATTCTTTCCGTCTCTTTGAGCCAGTGCTCAGCCTCATCCGGATCCGTGGATCCACTGAACCTAGGTGGGTTCAGACTCCTGAAGTTACGATGCAGGTCGCCTGCACCACCACGATTACCACGTCCTTGGGTAGCTTGCATAATTGCGCGCATCAGTTCTTGAATGGTTTGTTGCATGCCCCTCATTTGAGCATGTTCAGCAGTCATCTTGATTGCTTAGTTCCTACAAAATAATTTATTGTCATGATATTGATGTGGAATTTAATTCGTGCATGTGTGAGTTCATTTTAGCTATTTACCCTTGGCTCTAACCACAGGTATCAGAGCCTAGTTATTCTTAAGTATATGATGATCTAGGTTAACCTGTCACGCCCTGATGTGGAATATCGGAACGCGAGGCAGTTGCAAGTAAACGGGTACAGACCGAGTACTAGACATCAAACCATTGAGCAATGAATAAATACTAAAAGAAATTCTTCTCATTAATAACTTTCCAAATGTCTATAGGGCCCAATTACATTGAAATAAAACTAAAAGACTAAACTAAGACTCTAACATAATGCTAGGACACTAGGGTACTCATGACTTCACTCCTGGTCGTTCCAGACCTCTTGAGTGTATGGGTCCTCCTCGGTCTCACCTAAGAACACAACGAAAAATAACACAGGGTGAGCGATAACGCCCAGTAGGACTTAAATCTCAATAGTCAAGCAGGCTTTAAATGATTAATATATTAAAAGGCAGAGTAACTAATGATAGAGCAAGAGAGTAAAAGATAGCAGGATAGCGCATGATGGAAATAGCACAAGCTTTCTAAGTATAGCACAAGTGTCGAGTATAGCATGAATAGCAAGATGGCCATAGCACAAATAGCACAAAGTATAGCAATAGCACAGGGTATAGTATACCACTTTTGTCAATAGACAACGAGAGAACATAGCACTTTGATTGTCATTTAGATAGTCGAGATAGATAGCACTCGAGTGTAATGCCAAACCTCTGATCATTTAACTCCATGGACACTAGCACTTTCGGCGCGGCAATCCCAGGACCAGATCGGGCCCTTTATATATTGCCAGGCATTGGTTATATTGTTTATCTTTAGACAATCAGTCAATGGCCAATAGAGAGTACCAAGAAATAGTTGAGAGTACTAGATGAAGATGAGAAAGTAGAGTGAACGTGAATAGATGAGCGAGTAGAGTATAGATGAGAGCTAGTGGACATTGCACGTAACATGTCGAGTAAACAGGCGATAGTAACAGTTGCACAACACGCGCACTTAGTGTTGGCAGTCAGGAGGAATACACAACCCTTCTGCTGGCCTTGCTATGCATAGGTCCAAAGGTACGACGTGTTTCTAGATAAGAGCGAACTTCTAATAGCCGTTTGGACCATATTGATCCCTAAAGGGTATCATAGGTGTTAGGGTACAACCAGCTCATCGACCATGTGGGAATCCATGGACAGAGGAGACTTACGGAGGCCTTGAACAAGGATTCACTAGTCCGACAGAAGGAATATCCGACAGAGAGTTCGTCCAAGTCAAGAGATAGTGTATAGAGAACCAAGTGCTCGACGTTCTAGAGGATTTCTAGAACAGTGGAGCGTCGATAAGGTATTCCCAAAACATCGCGAGAAAACGTAGACAAGTCTATTTAAAATATGGTAATTTATTACATAAATTGCCAGATATATTATGAGTTAATTACATGCCAAGTTAAGCCCAATTGGATGTTCAAAGTGTGTGCATGTATCATGAATCACAGCTAGAAATAAGTCATGTGCATGTCTTTTAAATGACACATTAATGTTCAGTTTATAACAAGATATTTACTGCGTATATGACTGTTAAGAGAGGGTACAAACATGTAGAAAGTCAGAGCATCAAAAATTGGGGGTTTCATCCAAAAATTTGACATCACGACGCACCCCAGTAAGGGTCGCTTAGGGGTCAACTGAGAATGAGACATAGCCTTGTACAGACCGTGACGGGCTTGTCAGTTCAGGCAGGCCGATCGCAACGACAGACCCTGTGGCGATCAGATCGCGACGGGAGATGCTGTCGCGACGGTCCAGAACTTCCTTGTCTTGACATAGGGATGTTCAGAAAATCATAACTAATTGTACTGTCAATGAAAAATCATGAAACCACTTTCAAATTAATCTAGACAAGCGAGAGTACTTGTAGTAAATAGGAATTTGAAAACCAACATGGTTTCGGCATGGTTCAAACAAGTGTATTTATGAAGAACATGAAACTGTGTACAGTAGAGATCAACGATTTAATTCGAGCAATATGGTGGATGAAAATTAGGACTTTTAGCGGCAAAAGACGCTTAACATGCATCAGTATCTCCAATAAAAATTTGAGAGCATGGGATCGAGTATTCAAGGAGATGTGAATTAAACATGAAGGTTCGGGGTCAAGAGGTCTGCAGGACTTCAAAATTGAATAAGAAACGATTGGGTGCACAAAAAATTATGAAACGAAAGGGGTTTTGTTCCTGATGCATGGAACAATCTACAGACGAAATCTTATGATTTATGCTTGTAAGAATGCCTACCTTTGGTCGATTTCCTCTTCTAGGGCTAGAACTTGATGAACTCGGGTTGAAGCTTTGATGAAGCCTCTTTCCCACGAATTCTCCTCCTCCTTGGCCTCCTCTCCACGTCCTGAAACCCTTGGCAACGATCTAGGGCCGGCCATGGGGGATTAAGAGAGTATTTATGTCTCTTGGGTTTCTATTTCCTAATAGGACTCTAATTACTATTTAATTTTGGGATTTCCTATTTCTCTCACCCTTTCCAAGTTTGAGAACTTCTAATTGGGTTAGGATGGGAGCTAAATTCATGGCCAAGCAACTAGGGTAGGTTTTGAAATCCAAAACCAACTCAAACTTCCTATTTAATGCATTAATACCTCTTTTCTATTTAAGTAATAATTAATGTACGAATTTAGGGTATTTTTCTATTATTCCCCTTTTAAAAATTCCTATTTTGGCCCACTAATTTCTAATGGGTCCATTTAACAATGCCCATTACTTCTTTTCATTTAATGGGTTTTATTTAAATCTCTTTTATTTGATTTTTTAATTACTTTTATTTTTATTTTTATTAATTTTTTTATTTTTTTGAAAAATTCAGGTTGCTACAGGTATCCTGCTGGTTGTAAATTGGACTTGATTGCATATAGTGATGCTGATTATGCAAGGTGCAAACTTGACAGGAAAAGCACTAGTGGGTTGTGTTTATATCTAGGTGGTTGTCTTATCTCTTGGGCTTCCAAAAAGCAACACTCTGTAGCTCTTTCTACTGCAGAAGCAGAGTACGCTACTGCTGGTAGCTATGGTACCCAAGTATTTTGGGTTAAACATCAACTCCTAGATTATAATCACACATTAGGTTGCATTCCCATTCTTTGTGATAACACCAGTGCTATAAATCTGTCCAAAAATCCTATTCAGCATTCCCGCACAAAGCACATTGACATTTGACATCATTTTCTTCGAGATGAAATCTCAAAGAATTCTTTTGAACTCCACTTCATTGACACAGAAAAACAAATTGCTGACATTTTCACTAAGCCTCTTGCAGAACCTAGATTCACTTCTCTTAGAAGGGAACTTGGTTTATGCAAGTTTTCACATGTCTGATATCTTCATCTCATTTCTTTGTGCAAATAAAAGCCATTCTTTCCTACAAATAAATTTCTACTTCTCAGTTGCATTAGAATTCTTGGTATATCAAATATTGATTTGAAGAAAGGTAAGTTAGGCTTGTCTGGACACTTTCACTATGCGTGAGTATATGTCTCCGCCAAGTATCAAGATCCCTTTATGCAATTGTTGAGAGGGAGTATTTGTCTTTTCACAAAACTCACTTGTTGATTCTATTCTTACTTCATTCAATTCTTTTTTTTTTGTTCACCTTGTGTTGGAGAGCTACTTGAGGGGGGAGTCATTGTCTATTCTTCACTCATTTCTCTTGACAATTGTTGTCTATTCTGAGCCCCAACTATCAAAAGTTTTGAGTCCTTGTGCTATTTCATGTGAGAGACTTAAAACATTGAAACTAAACTTGTGCATTTAGTTTAATTTCAAAGATTTACTTTCATCTCAAAGTTGTGCAATCTTAATACTTAATGTTTTAAAATAATTGCAAAACTCTATTATAGGCACATGAGTGGCATTAATATTCACATGCGTATGTTTAAGCTTCATTTTTACCACATGTTAAGAATAATCTCTCTACACTCCTATTCATGACTCTTATGGTCAAAGCAACATATTCCTGCAAATATAAAAAGAAAATAAACAATAATCTGGAGGATACAGACAGAGCATACAAACTTGTCTATTACTGAGTAACCGGCCATCTCACCTAACCAAGTGATTTTGTCTCGCGTCAAAAAATGTTTAACAGTTTGTCATCTCTGTACAAGGTAATGAAAGTTAAACCACTGAGTAATCAAGAGGTCTTGCATATGATAAATGTGATCTCTTCCATTGAAAAGTGAGATTTAACTAATTTATTCTTGTATTCTTTCACAGTTAAAAATGAAAGCAAATTCAAAAAGATAGATAGAAAAGCTCATGACTTAAATAAAGTTCATGTATATTGAGTTAGACCTATTATTCTACAATGTGTTAAACTCAAGCTCATAACATCTCTGTTAAATATTTCTGCTCACTCATATAGGTCACATTAATTCACATTTGCATTATCATTTTAACTACATTCAGACCATTATGCCTTGCTCTGCTTTGTGTTGAGTGGTTCTTTGTGATTACACTTGATTGCACAATACCAAAAATAGAATAACTTCTCATATGTCAATATCACTTTGCCTCACTTATTTTGATCATTCCTGAACCTTCATTTATACAACTACATTTCTTGATCTCCTACCATTCTTTGTTCTCTTTCATGAATATCTTTTTGATGTTGTTAAAAAGGGGAGAAATTGCAAAGTCTTAAGAGGAGAAATTGCAGACATGGAAGAAAATTGCATTTATTTTTTGTCATCATCAAAAAAGGGGGGAATGCTGTGTTGAGTATGTATTTGAAACCTTTTAATGATGATTTTAATCATGACTAATTGACATCACTCATAATTTTATTTTGATGATGACATTTTGTGCATTTTGTACATATTAAAATGATGACTAAAGACATGTTAATATCTCATATGTCGATGATAATGACTTATGTTAATGGTTCACACTTCATATTTTCAGGTTTACATAACTTTGTCACAATGGTGTCGACACAGTCTGCCTGTGTGTCGACACAGCTTGCCAGTGGTGTCGACACCGTCTGCCTGTGTGTTGACACACTTCGTTTGAAGCTCAAAAACGTGAATTTTTCTGGACACATGGCTGCATGGGAATCAAGGGATTTGACCTAGATCTTCGTTTGAAGAGCTGGGACTTTTCTAGAAGAAGAGAAGAGCGAGAAAAAGCTCTTGCATCCAGAAGGGGAGCAGAGGAGCGCCGCTAAGGGGAAGAAGGAGAAGGGAAGAAGAGGAGGAGTTCCTAATTGAAGCTTTGCTGATCAGAAGGAGATCCATCTGAGTCTGTACTTCGTTTGAGTATCATTTTCTCTGGGTGTGATCTGTGTATGTGTTCTATGTAGATCGCCTAATTCTGTTTTGTTCTACTTCTTCATTGTATTGAGATAGATCATGCTAGAGGATCTACTTTCTAATTGTGCTTGTTCTAGTAGAACTTGGATACTTCATGGTCCAGAGGTTTGAGTACTGTGTACTCAGGTTTGGAGCTGTAGTGCTTTGAGTTGGAGCCGTTGTGCTCTAATACTTGAGTCATCGTGCTCAAGTGCTTGTGAATTTGCTGAATTCACAAGCGGTCTGTGGAGTAGGTCGTTGTGCCTATCTCCTGGGTTTCTTTGAGTCGTCACACTCAAAGAGGTTGGAGTTGTCATGCTTCAGGTTGTATGCACTAGAGTTAGTGGTTCCTCCATCGTGAGGAGGTGGATGTAGGAGACACAAGTTGTGTTCTCCGAACCACCTTAAAATTCTTTGTGCACTGTGGTTTGTATGTGGTTTGCTGCATCGTTTCACTCTATATTCAACACCACTCCTAGATCTAATCGAATTGTGTATATTACTCTTTTAATTCCGCTGCCCATACACACACGTTTATAATTAACTTGAATTCAATCACCTATCCGATCCCAACACATTTATTTCATGCATTTGATATGGATGATGTATGTGACTAACCCATGCATGTGTGCAGGTCGTGTGGCAGCCCTACGTGGGCATGGGTTGATGGTTAGCCGTGGGTGGAGAGCGGCCGACCTCAGTTTGGGCGTGACCTTGCGGTTCACTGCCTGAACGAGATCGAGCCACTCCCCTCCGGCTTTCCACTCGCACCCTGGGGTTGCACCAGGGGTGGCATGACGAGACAGAGTCCAAGGGGATTGGGCGGAGGACGCGAGGCAAGGTGAAGCGGTGGACTGACATCTCTGCTTCCCTGAGCAGCATGCTGACTGGTAGCCGCGGCAGTCAGCTGGTGGAGTCGGACGCTGCCGACAGCTTCGCGTACCTCCAGTGCTTCCAGGAGGAATATGGAAGCAGGACTTCATGAGGCCGCGAGGGTATGCACTTCTAACCTTTGACCTTTCCCATATGATATGCATGATATTCCAACTAACATGTGCATGTGCAGGATGCTCGTGACGACCTCATTGACACGCTGCGTGCCCAGTTGGCGGCACGGAGGCCCAGCTGACTGAGGCGCGGGCAGAATTTGATGCACTGGTAAGTTTAGAGAATCATACATTTGCTTTATTTTACTTACCATGTGCTGACTGGTTTTCTGATTTGTGCAGCGAATGGCCTAGACAACCGTGGAGTGCACCGACATGGCAGGTGTACCATCTCGGGTTTCCGGCTTTCCGTTTGTGTGGGATGACTGGCCATGTCGCGACGGAGGTGCCCGTCGCGACATTCATCCCTGTTGCGATCACTAGGTGTGTCACATTCCTGTCACGCCCGGTCAACGGGTCGCGATAGGGTTCTGCTTTTGGTCTTCTGACAGTCGTCTACCGCATGTCAGGGTGCAGGCGGGTCAGAGCGACCTATCAGGCTGTCGCGGCGCCCAGGGTGGGCACGTTCTGGTCGCGGTCTGGGCGGCCGTCGTGATATGGTTGGTGTCGCGACGCCCCGCCCCGTCGCGTACTAGGGCCGGAGGCTAAAAGTCTTGGTTGGTTCCCCCTTTCCCTTCTTTTCCTTTCTTCCTTCCCTTCTCCTCTCCGAGGAGGAAAGCTTCCCTCTCCGGCGATCCGGTGGTTTGGTCTTGGCGGAGCGGCGACGGTTCGTGCGGAGCGGTGGCGCGTCACCGTGGGAGCGAGGAGGAGGTGGCAAGCTCGTCGTGAAGGCCCCTTTGTGGGTTGGTTCTTCATTCTCCGGTAGGGATTCTGGTGCCCTTACTTGTTTGTGGGATCGGGGGTCCAAATTGTGGAATGCATGCATTTACTGCTTCTCTATGATCCCCTCCCCATGTTGTGTATTTGTAGTTGTGTGGGGGACCCAGGTGTGGCATCCCGGTGGTCGGCCTTCCTGCTGGTGTCGCGACCGCCGAGCACGTCGCGACACCAGAGGAGGCGTCACCCCGTCGTCGGGCGCGACCTTATCGTGGCCCAGGAGGCCGTCGCAATAAGGGTGTCGCGACCCGATTGCCCGTCGTGACAAGGTTCTTGTCGCGACGCACGCCTTGTCGCGACAGGGTCGTCGTTCCTGGTTTTTTGTCGTGACAAGAGCTTTGTCGCGACCTGCTTAACCGACGCGACTGGCTTGTCGCGGGTTGCCCTACCCATTGCGATGAGATCACAATAGGCTAGGAGGCGCGATAAGGTCTGGGTTGCCTCGGGTGTTTTCTGTGGCCGCGGTTGGTGTGTCGGCTTGTGCCCCAGGGCAGGGTTGCCCTCCGGACCTTCTGGTGAGGACGCGGTAGTTGGCTCGCTGTGTTCAGTGACCGAAGGTGACACCTTCATGGCCGTGTCCTAGCGCTGTGCTAGGAGGCTTGCGCCTGTCTAATAATCAATTATCTATCTGTCAATTGATTATTAGAAAAGCGGTGGTTTCTGTTCTACAGTTAATGTTTTGATTTCTCTCGGTCGTGCCTTGTGTGCCGGCATTGCCCGACGGCCCTTCAAGAGGTTTCCGGAAGGGGTGATGTGCATGCCTGTGCCTGCTGGGCTTGTCTTGGTTACAAGCCAGCTGTGTTGTTTTTGTTGGTGGTTGCCACGCCAGTTCTCTGTTCGCCCGGTGCTAGGCACTTGAGGGCTTGTCCGCGAGACAGGTTGTTACCGTTACCTGGGACCCCCATCCCCATGCGTTTGTGTCAGAGGGAGCTTCTCCGGGCGGCGTGCGTGCTCGAGTTACAGACTCAGAGCGAGGGGAAAATGGTGGGGACAGTGGCTTCTGCCGTTTGTAGAGCTCTCTTAGCTGGGTCTGGTCTTCGAGGTTGTTGTGGCGCTCTTTCGGTGCGGACCAGCTAGTCCTTCTCACAGCCTCGCTCTGCATTGGTTCCGGAGCCACCGTAGGGAGGTCAGGGTGGGGCCGCAGCTCGGCTGGGCTGCGGTGGTTTGTGGTTTTGTTCTTGGCTGTGGCTCGCTAGCCTCACTCTACCGGGGAGGTTGTAGGCGAGAGTCAGCAGCCGGCGTGCAAGAGGGGTGGACTGTGTGTCCCTCTCTTAGCTGCCTGTAGCGGTGGCTTGGTTGTTCTTGTTGTGACGGTGTTTCTCACACTGTTTCCGAGATTTGGTTTCTCATCGCCCTAGTTATACGGTGGTTGTAGCCTAGCCATGTCTAGTTCCGCGGGTTTGGTTGGTTTGGCCTCATGGGCCGTGGTTAGTGGTTTCCGCTCTGCGGGTTCTCTCAGGGTGCCTGGTGTAGACACCCGACCACTGGTTCATTCCTTGGTGCCGTCCATGGTGGCACCGCAGTGTGTAGTTCCCTGACCTCGTGGAGTGCCTGAGGTGCAGGAGGGTTCTGTTTGTTGGCCCTAGACCTCGTGGAGGTCTGAGGTGGCCGTGCTTGTGGTGAGATGCCGCTTCTCACATGGTTGTTCGGTGTCTCTCGTGGTGACACCTAGTTGTTCCTTCCCGACCTCGTGGAGGTCTGGGATGTTGGTGCTTATGTCGTGAGACTCTGGTCTCACGTGGTCGCTCCGGGGTTCCGTGAGCTTCTTTGTCTCGGCGGGTGTGTGCCGAGGGTTTGCTTCTACATTGTGTTGCTCTGGCCCGCCCTAGTTGCGGGTCATGGCGTTGCTCTAGTCGCTTCACGTGTGTTTACTCCACTGGTTCTGCGGGAGTCGTCTTTGGCCTAACCCGTTGTGGTCGAGGCTTTCTCTGTTTCCGCTGCTTTGTAGTACTCTGCAGTAGGTGTTTCTTGCTTTATTGCTTTGTAGAGTAGTTTTGCTTCCGCTTTGTTGGAGTTCCTGCTGCTCTGGCTGGTAAGGGACTGGTTATCCCTACAGAGCCTTTTTCGCGAGGCTCACCCCCCTACTCTCTTCAGGTAGGGACTCGCTGTCGTAGGAGTTCGTTGTCGGACGGTCGTGGGTGGCGATTTGTTGCGCCGTGTGTTGCCAACAGTGTGAGTTGTGAGCGTCAGTGCTCTTGTAGCGTGAGTTGAGAGTGGCCTTTTTGCAAGTCCTCGGGGTATGCCCCTTAAGGCTGCGCCTTCTTTCTACCTGTACTTTTATTTGGGACATGTGTCATAGGTGTTGGATCGAAATTGGCACTAAGAATGTCCTAGAGGGGGGTGAATAGGACTTCTTCCCTTTTAAAAAATTGCTTCTGAATTACACACACTAAATAAATTGTTAGAGCTTAGTGTGGTGTGTGTGATTCAAGTGTAGACAAGGCGGAACAATCACACAATGAATGCACAAGATTATCCCAGTTCGGCCCTTCCCACATGGAATCTACATCCTCCTCAGCCACCCACTTGAGATTTCCTCTATCTGGCAATAATTGGCCTTCTCTCACCCTTGAGGGGATTACAAACACATGCTCCCAAAGTCTTCCCTAAACAGGGGTACAACCTACATTTCACAAGGTCTTCCCTTCACAGGAGGGGCAGTGCAGAACCAGACTTCTGCAGAATTACACAAGAATAATAAAGAAACACTGTGTGTTTGCCTCAGATCTGAGCACAACACACACAGACTTCAGAAGGATTAAGAGATCAAAATGAGACTGAATCCTATCTGAATGCAAGGTGGACTTGAAGAAAAATGGCAATTACAGTTGCCACCCAACACTAGACTTCTTCTAGGAGAGCTCAAAGAATGGCTTCTTAAGAGGAGCAGCTCTCAGACTTTTGTTGCAGGAAGCTGAGAAAACTTGAAGGATTCGAATGTGCTTTTAAGAAGAGAAAAGGCTTGTATGCGCTTGTTGTGTTATCTGTATATGTCCCTTCTTCAATCTTGAGCTCCTTTTATATACTTCAGAATATAGCCGTTTGAAATATAGCCGTTGGAGCTTATG
>JACBKR010006692.1:0-10718 GCA_014218235.1 Colocasia esculenta
GTTGACACTAGATCATGTCCGAGAAGCCCAGTTTGACGACAATGCGTTGTGGTGTCGACACAGTGCCCTGTGGTGTGTCGACACACTTCGACTGAAACTTAAAAATGTGAATTTTCTGGACACGTGGTCTGCTTGGGAATCAAGGGACTTGACCTAGATTTTCGTGCCCAAGCACCCCAAGGTCCTTTATGGGCATATGGGGCTATAAATACCCATGATCCTTGGACCCCCAAGGCCAAGAGACCCATACACTTTCAGAAGAAGCTTTTTGGCGGCAAAAAGGGGTTTTCTAGATCTGGCTCCATCTCCAGAAGCTGCAGGCCATCCTTTTCAAGAGGAAGGACGTGGGAATCAAAGGAATCTCTGGAGGAGAAGGTTGTTGTGCTAGGAAATGGTGCAGATCCAACCGAGAGGAGCAGTAGAAGAAAGATTTCTAGTGTTTCAGATGCCATAAAAGCAGAGTATCTCCGATTGAGGACAATCTCCATCAAATTCCATCAAGGCTCCTCAATTCAAGCATCTGCGCAAGACTTCTTCACCGAAGAACATCCAATTCATACCTCTTTCACCTAATTCTTGGAGTGTTCATCTTATTTCTTCTTGTGAGAACTGTACATGATGTTCTATACAGATTTATGAGTTTATTGAGTCTGTGAATCAGATCATTGTTTAATCTAGCTTTTGTATTGTGAGCCGTCGAGCTCTGGTTTGTGAGCTGTCACACTAACTGTGTGGTTTGAGTTGTCGTGCTCAATTTTGGAGTCGTCGTGCTCCGGTTGTTGTTTGAGCCATCATGCTTAGTTTGTGAGTCGTTGAACTCAAAGCTGTGTGTTGATCCGTCGTGATCAAGGGTGTTTGAGTTGTCATGCTCTGGTGTGAGTTGTACTCTTTTGAGTAGTGGAGCCTCACTGTGGTGAGGGGTGGATGTAGGAATCACTGGTTGTGATTTCCGAACCACCTAAAAATCCTTTGTGCAATGGTTTGATCTGCTTGTCTGCGCTAGATGCTTGCATAGGATTTCGCTTTCACACTAAGTGTTTAATTGCTTCACACATAATCTACACACACCCACACTTCAGATCAGTAAATTATTTATCTGAATTGATCTCTAATTCGAATTAATTTTGAATTGCTTAAGCTCCGCTAATTTGTGTCAGATCTATTCACCCCCCCCCTTCTAGATTGATCCATCCACCTATTCGATCCTACAATTGGTATCAGAGAGGGTTAATATCTGTTTCTGATAACTTGATTGCTTCTGTTTGATATCTGTGTTAATTGCTTGAATTGTTTGCTTGCTCTTTCATTGTCTCTCATTGTGATTGATGGATTCTCGAGGATTTGTAGCTGAGGGCCATTCCATTAATAGACCACCATTCTTTAAGGCTCTGATTACTCTTATTGGAAAAATTGCATGCAAGTTTTTCTTAGGGCTCAAACTATATGAAATCTGGAGGATAGTTGAAGTGGTCCTTATGAACAGGGAGATGAGGAGAATTGGACTAGAGAGCAGATTAGGAAAGCTACTCTTAATTACAGTGCCATGATATACTTCAGTGTGTTGTCCACCTAAAGAATATTCAAGAATATCCATGTAAATCTGCTAAAGAAATGTGGGATAAACTTGAATTAATGTATGAAGGAACATCTCAAGTTAGGGAAACCAAAGCAAACATACTTGTTTCTGAATATGAATTGTTTATGATGAAATCTGATGAATCAATTTCTAAATGTTTGCTAGGTTTATGATAATTGTCAATGGATGAAGGCACTAGGTAAGGAATACACTGATGCTGATCTGGTAAGAAAAATTTTGCGTTCTCTATCATCCTTTGGCACACAAAGGCTACAGTGATTGAAGATTCTAAGGATTTATCCAAAATTCTTGGATGAACTCATAGGATCTTTAATGACTTATGAAATAAATCTGAAAAGAAGTGAGAACAATTGCTTAAGGCTAAACCAGTAGCACTAAGGCTTCATCAAGCAACAAAGAAAAATCAAGAAAATCAAGTTCTGATGAGTCTGAGGCCAATGAGGATGAACTTGCCTCATGACTAGGCAATTCAGAAAATTTTTAAAATCAAGAAGAGGAAAATTCAATGGAAAGAAAAAATATTCTTTAGTAAAAGGAATGCTTCTTCTTCAAATTTTAATGCTAGCAGAAATCAAAAAACTGATGAAGGATTGTTTGCACAGGGTGCAAAAAGACAGGGACATGAAGGGTGAGTGGTCCTGAGATCAAAAGGATAAATACAAGAAGAACAAAAATGAAGAAGCCAAAAGCCATGATAGCAACTTGGTCAGATGAAGACCAAAGTGAGGATGAAAGAGAGAACTCCTCAAGTTCAGCAAATGAGGAGTTATGCTTTATGGGCAGCAGTAGTGATGGAAAGGTAGGCTCTTCTTTTGAACAATATTTCATTGAAGATTGGCAAGATGCATATGCTGAGTTGATTGAAAAATATTCTGAAATAAGAAAAGAAAACAAATATCTGAAAAAGAAAATGAAAATGTCATGCATGATACTTCCTTAAATAGAAGAATATCTGAACTGAAAATGAAATAACTGAACTCAATGCAAGGAAATCGAAGATTTTGAATGAATTGAAAATGTTCTGAAAGAATAGAATTGCAACAAAAGAAAAAGCAACAAGTCATGATGAAGTTCAGAAACTCAAGAAGTTGTGGATGAAAAGGAACAAGTGATAAAAAATTTCACAAATGGAAAGGAAAACCTTGATGCATTGTTAGGACTAAAATGAATGCTACAAAACATGGACTAGGATTCACCACAGAAAAATCTTTGAAGAATAAATCTGGTGAAAAGAAAGAAAAACCTTCAAAAATTCCTTTGATAAAATTTGTCAAAAGCACTAGTCCAGAAAATAAAAATAAACAAGTGTCAAAGAAACACATCTGAAATACCCAAGAATAGAACAAAAAGATGTTCTAACCAAAAGAAACAAAACAGGTCGACACCATTGCTGATAGGTCGACACCAGTCAACCACAAGTTGAAAAACTGTGGCTGCTGAGTCGACACCAGTCCAACACAGGTCGACCTGTCCAATTCTGAAAAACAACAACCAGTTGAAAAGAAATTCAAAATAAAATCTGAAAAATGAAAAAAAAAACACAAAAAACAAACTTTCATGAGGTTATTGGAGATCCAGGACATCATGTCAATCTAATTGGATCAATTCTTGGAATCAATGGTATCATAATCCTTATTGGTACCATTCACAATCTTTTTATCCAAAGGTTCCAAGATATCAAGAGAATTCTTGGTTGGGATTTCCATACATGAACAATCATGCCAAAATGCATAATTTCCATGTTATGAAAGGAAAAACACTGGTGTTTTCATTCCAAATCAGAATGTTAAAATGCCAAAAAAGGAAATCATTTCTGAAACAAAACAAAAGCCAAAAATACTCAAATTGGATCAGAAAAGACTTATATTTTTGCTCAAACAAAATGATGGTCCCAACAATGTTTGGGTACCAAAATCATTCTTCTCTGATCTGATTTATGCAAGAAAGTCGTGCACCCAACTCCAATGTATGGTTCCTTGACAGTGGGTGTTCACGACACATGACTGGAGACAGAACAAAGTTTCATTTCTGATTGAAAAGGAAGGAGGATCTGTTACTTTTGGAGGTAAAAAAATAAAGGAAAATCATGGATCTGGAAAGTTTGGTAATCCTCCTCAAACTCAATTGAAAATGTTTGTTAGTTGATGGTTTAGATTATAATCTTTTGAGTATCAAGTCAATTGTGTGACAAAGGTCACAAGGTTGTTTTTGAATCTGATTCTGTAAAATAATTGATTCTTCAACTGAAAAAATAAAATTCTTTGTAAAAAGAGAAAGCAATGTTACATGATCAATCTGATAAAAACTTTGCTGAAAACATTTATTTGGTGGCAAATAAAAATGAAATTGCATGGACATGGCACAAGAGACTTGGTCATGCAAGTTCAACACAATAAATAAACTTTAGGCTAAATCTGGTTAAAGGACTTCTTGAATTTGTTCCCAATGTAGAGAATCAACTTTGTGGGATATGTGCTCAAGGAAAACAAATCAGAAAATCTTTTAAAATATCAATGATGTACTCACTTCTAAGCCACTAGAATTACTTCATATGGACCTTTTTGGCCAACAAGAATTCTTAGTCTTAGTGGTAAAAGATATGGATTTGTCATTATTAATGATTTTACTAGATACACTTGGGTCATCTTTCTATCTCACAAAAGTGATACTTGTTTAGAATTCAAGAATTCTGCACCACTGCCTTAATGGGTTTTTCACATAAAATCAAATCCATCTTGATGATCATGGGGGAGAATTTGAGAACAAAGCTTTTTCTGATTATGTGCTGAACTGAACATTTTTCACAGATTCTCTTCTATAAGAACTCTAGAACAAAATGGAATTGTGGAAAGGAAGAATAGAACTCTGGTGGAAATAGCTAGATCTATGCTCTGGAAAGTAAATTGCCCAAATCCTTCTGGGCTGAAGCTGTGAAACATAGCAAATCACATCTTGAACAGAGCATTGGTCAGACCAAAAATCAGAAAAACCCCCTATGAACTTTTGAAAAACAAAAAGCCAACTCTGTCTATTTTAAAATCTTTGGTTGCAAATGTTTTGTACATAACAACAATAAAGAAAATCTTGATAAATTGATGCAAAAGTCTTGAAGCCATTTTTCTTGGATATTCAGAAATTCTAGAGCTTATAGAGTTTACATTCTCAAGAATAAAACTGTGGAAGAATCTCCAATGTGGTTTGATGAAAACTATATCAAAATGATGACTCTACATCTTGCAGGTTCTCAAAATAATGAAGAGGGACTTAGTTGTCGAATCTTCACAAACTGTTGAAGAGGATGAAGATCCATTTGAAAATCTGGGACAATCAATCACCTACTACAAGTGGTTCAGGTAATATTGTTCCAGAAACTGATGTATCCTCCAAGAGGTAATTCCTGAAACAGATTTTTAAGAGATATCCAATGAGAATGTAGTTGGTAATGTGCATGATAGAGTTAGAACTAGATCATCTTTTCTGAATGCAAAAATGAAGACCCACTAGTACTAATTTCCCAAATTGAACCCAAGTCAATTGATGAAGCTCTAACTAGTGAGGATTGGATCAATGCAATGCATGATGAACTTCATCAATTTAACAGAAATCAAGTGTGGGAATTATACCTAGACCTAGTGACCAATCTGTTATTGGTACTAGATGGGTGTTCAGAAATAAATTGAATGAAAATGGACAGGTTGTTAGGAATAAGATAGACTAGTTGCCAAGGGGTACAATCAGGAGCTTGGAATTGATTTTGAAGAATCATATGCCCCTGTAGCTAGACTAGAAGCTGTGAGATTATCGTGCTTTTGCATCATCCCTGAAATTTAAAGTTTATCAAATGGATGTGAAAAGTGCTTTCTTGAATGGATACATCAGAAGAAAATGTTTTGTAGAACAATCTCCTGAATTTGAAAATCAAAAATATCTGATCATGTTTTCAAATCAATAAGGCTCTTTATGGTCTAAGCAAGCTCCAAGAGCTGGTATGACCGGTTGAGCTCATTTTTGTTGAAAAAGGTTACACAAGAGGTAATGTAGACCAAACCCTGTTTAAAAGAATTGTCAATATCAAAATCATTGTTGTCCAATCTATGTTGATGACATAACTTGGGTCTATAAATAAAGAACTGTGTACTGAATTTGCTGATCACATGAAAACTGAATTTGAAATGAGTTGATGGGAGACTTACAATTCTTTTTGAGATTGCAGGTACATCAAACCAGTGAAGGGATTTTTATAAGTCAAAAACAAAGTATGTGAAAGAACTTCTGAAAATGTTTGACTTTCAGCACCTCAAGCATTCAAGCACACCAATGGCAATAAATGTAAGACTAGATGAAGATTCATTTGTAAGTCAGTAGATCCAAAGACCTACAGAGGTATGATTGGTTCTTACTTTACCTCACCACCGCTAGACCTATATTCAGTATAGTGTGTGCATGTGTGCTAGGTTTCAAGCCAATCCTAAAGAAGTCACATGTAGCTGTAAAAAGGATTTTAAATATCTTGTTGGAAACATGTGAACTTGGAATTGGTATCCTACTGGTTGCAAGTTCGATTAATTACTACTGTGATACTGATTATGCTGGTTGTAAGTTGATAGAAAAAGTACTAGTGGCTGTGTTTATATCTAGGTGGATGTCTAATTTCATGGGCTTCTAAAAAGCAACATTCAGTAGCTCTATCCACTGCAGAGGCTGAATATGGTGGCTGGTTGTTGTGGCACTCAAGTTCTTTGGGTGTGAAACATTAGCTCCTAGACTATAATCACAAATTGGGTTGTATTCCTATTTTGTGTGATAAACATAGTGCTATTAATTTGTCTAAAAACCAATTCAACATTCACGAACAAAGCATATTGAAATAAGACACCAGTTTCTAAGGGATGAGGTTTCTAAGAAATCTTTGAACATCACTTCATTAAAACTGAAAAACAAATTGTAGATATTTTCACTAAGCCTCTTCCAGAAAACAAATTCTCATCTTTAAGAAGAGAGCTTGGTTTGTGTAAATTTTCACATTCTTGATATCTTCTATATCTTTTTTGCAAATAAAAGTCTTCGTATTCTTGCAAATAAATTCCTCACTCTCACAATGCATTGGTATTCTTGGTATATCAAATGGTGAGTTGAAGAAAGACAAGTCAGGTTGTCTGGACACTTTCACTATGCGTGAGTATATGTCTCCGCGAAGTATCAAGAGTCTTGTATGCAATTGTTGAGGGGAGTCCTTGTCTTTCAATAAAATATTCTTGTTATTCTATTTTCACTTCATTCCATTCCTATTTTTTCAATAATCCTCATGTTCACTTGTGAGGGGGAGATACATGAAAGGGGGAGTCATTGTCACATTCATTGACCTTACTTGTCTATCTTGAACCCCAAAATTATCAGAATTTTGAGTCATTGTGCTATTTCTTATGAGAGAATTAAGACATTAAACTAAACTCATTGTGCATTTAGTTTAATTTCAAAGATTCATTATCATTTCAAGGTTAAACAATTTAATACTGAATGTCTTTAAAATGACTTGCAGTAGCCAATGGTGTCGACACAGTCTGCCTGTGTGTCGACACAGTCTGCCTGTGGTATCGACATAGTGCCCTGTGGTACCGACACTAGATCACTGTCCCAGAAGCCCAGTTTGAAGACAATGCCTATGGTGTCGACACACTTCGACTGAAACTCAAAAATGTGAATTTTTCTGGACACGTGGCTGCTTGGGAATCAAGGGATTTGACCTCGATTTCTGTGCCTATGCACCCCAAGGTACTTATGGACATATGGGTTATAAATACCCATAATCCTTGTACCTCAAAGGCAAGAGAGCCCATACACTTTCAGAAGAAGCTTTTTGGCAGCAAAAAGGGGTTTTCCAGATCTAGCTCCATCTCCAGAAGTTGCAGGCCATCCTTTCAAGAGGAAGGATGCGGGAATCAAAGGGACTCTGGAGAGAAGGTTGCTGTGCTAGGAAAGGGAGCAGATCCACTGAAGAGGAGCAGTAGAAGAAGGATTTCTGGCGTTTTAGATGCCATAAAAGCAGAGTATCTCTGATTGAGGAGAATCTCCATCCAATTCCATCAAGGCTCCTCAATTCAAGCATCTGCAAGACTTCTTCACCGAAGAACATCCAATTCATACCTCTTTCACCTAATTCTTGGAGTGTTCATCTTATTTCTTCTTGTGAGATCTGTACAGATTTCTGAGTTTATTTAGTCTATGAATCAGATCATTGCTAGAGGATCTGATTTCTTTCATGTTTGATCTAGCTTTGTATTGTGAGCCGTTGAGCTCTGGTTTGTGAGTCGTCGCACTCACTATGTGGTTTGAGTCATCGTGCTCAATTTGGAGTCGTCGTGCTCCGTTTGTTGTTTGAGCCATCGTGCTCAGTTTGTGAGTCGTTGAACTCAAGGTTGTGTGTTGAGCCATCGTGCTCAAGGTGTTTGGAGTCGTCGTGCTCCGTGTGAGTTGTACTCTTTTGAGTAGTGGAGCCTCACTGTGTGAGGGTTGGATGTAGGAATCACTGGTGTAATTTTCGAACCACCTAAAAACCTTTGTGTAATGGTTTGGTCTGCTTGTCTACGCTAGATGCTTGCATAGGATTTCGCTTTCACACCAAGTGTTTAATTGCTTCACACATAATCTACACACACCCACACTTAAGATCAGTAATTGTTTGTCTGAATTGATCTCTGATTCGAAGCAATTTTGAATTACTTAAGCTTCTGCAGTAATTTGTGTCAGATCTATTCAACCCCCCCTTCTAGATCTGTTCGATCCACCTATTCGATCCTCCACAAGAGAGTCCTATTCACCCCCCCTTTAGGACATCATTAGTGCCATCTCTGTCCATCAAGTGGTATCAGAGCGAGGTCTTCTCAGAAGAATCTAAAGATTTGAGAAGAGATGGCAGTTGAAGGTTAGTCTGTTACAAGGCCACCATTCTTGATGGTGAGGATTATCAGTATTGGAAGATGTGGATGGAGTGCTTCATCAGAGGCACATATTTTGATCTGTGGCAGGTAATAGAACAAGGTGATTATGAAATCCTTGGCGAATCCACTTATGGTCTTTCCATAGCTGATAAGAGAAACATGACATTAAATTATAAGGCTAAAAATTATCTATGTTGTGCCCTCCCTAAAAGAGAATTTAATAGATTATCTGCTTGTAGAACTGTAAAAGAAATGTGGGATAAATTACAAGTTACATATGAAGGAACCGATAGAGTTAAACAACTAGAATAGACATTCTTGTATCCCAATATGAACAATTTAAAATGCTTCCTAATGAAAACATTACTCAAATGTATAATCGTTTTTCAAACATAATAGTAGGACTAAGCACTCTAGGAAAAGTTCTTACTAATGAAGAAACAGTAAGGAAAATCCTAAGATCTTTAACTATGTTTGGACCCCTAAGGTCACTGCCATTGAGGAAGCACATGATTTAACTCAACTTTCCATTGATAAGTTAATTGGATCCTTAATGGCTCATGAAATTAATATGGATAGATTTTCTAAAAATTCTTCGAAAAAGAAAATGTGAAATGCTTTGAAGGTTGCAGATTCCGCTTCATCTGAAGACTCCAAGGAGAAATCAGATGACAGTAATGATGAGGCAATGTTGTCAAGGAAATTGCGAAGAATCCTTGCAAAGAAGAAGAAGTTCAGCTCCTAGAGATTTTTCAAGAAAGATAAGAAGAAGGAGCCAACTTGCTATGAATGCAATCAACCAGGACACTACAAATCTGAATGTCCTAGGCTGACGAAGAAGGATCAAGCAGAAAGATCCGACAAAACGAAAGGCAAAAGAAAGAAGTTTAGAAAATACAAGAAAAAGGCAATGGCAGTAGCATGGGATAATGAAGAAGCCACCAGTTCAGACTCTTCAAGCTCAGAATCTGAAGAAGAACAAAAGACAAATCTAGCCCTCACGGCAGGACTAGATCAGGTAAATTCTGAAACATCTTTCACATCTTGTTTTGAATCTGATTCTGACAGTCTTGAAGATGCCTTCAATGAGTTGTATGAAAAATGCAAAAATAGTAGTCAAACAAATGAATATAGTTAAATTAAATTTGCTAAATCAAGAAAAAAGCTAATACGTTTATAAAAAAATGAAGCATAAAGGTTAGGACAAAGTCTGAGTGAAACTAAAAGAGCAAATGAACTATTGTGTGAGGACTTAAAAAATAAAACAGTAAGATCATGGAAATAGAATCAAATTTAAAAGAACTTAAGGATGAAGAAAAATTAAAAGAGAAAATAACTACCTAAGAGCTACTATAGAGAAAATCTCTAACTGTAAAACATCTTTGTTTGTTAGATTAAAAGCTCTAGGACAGGTAAGAAAAAATATGGAGTAGGATATACACCTCCTCATAATGAAGAAAATGTTTGTATTTGAAAATATCCAACACCACAATTTGTAAAAGAAAAGGAAGTAAAAATCTTAAAAAGGTTAATCAGCATGTTTATAAACAAAAACAAAAATTTAATAACACTGCAAACATTAAGAATGCTTTTGATTTATGTTATAGTCACTGCAATCAATTAGGATACACTGTTAGCAGATGCACAACCAGACATTTGCGCTAGATCCCTAAGACTAGCCATTAAGGACCCAAGAAAATTTGGGTACCAAAAGTTACAACTTAAATTTATTTGCAGGGTCGCCTGAGAGCATCCAAATGGTATTTGGATAGTGGGTGCTCAAGCATATGACAGGTGATAGGAAGTTGTTTACAAGCTTTAGAGATGAAAGTGGTCCAGTCACTTATGGAGATAATGGTAAAGGAAAAGACTTAGGTTGTGGGACAATTGGAACTGAAGAAAAGAATTTGATTGAAGATGTCATGTATGTAGATGAATTGAAGCACATCTAATTAGCATCAGTCAATTATGTGATAAGGGTTATCTAGTAAAATTTTAGAATGACAAGTGCATTGTTCAAAAGGATGGAAAAACACTGTTCGAAGCTCAAAGAGTAATGAATTTATATACATTATAGTTAGCAGAATTAAAGAAGTAAATATGTGTCTTACAACTACCAAGAATGAAGAACCTGATTTGTGGCATAGAAGATTGGGGCATGCAAGCACTTCAGTGATCAAGAA
>JACBKR010006693.1:0-10828 GCA_014218235.1 Colocasia esculenta
GATTCTCATCTTTGAGGAGAGAACTTGGCCTTTGTAAATGTCATTTTCTTGATCTCTCTCATTGGATTGGGTTGAGTGTTAGGCATTTTCTGAGGGGGAGTTCTTTGCATCATCATTATCCTTTGCTTCCTTGATTCATATTGCTCATATCTCTCTCATTTTACTTCCATTTCTTTTGACAATGGATTCTTCAACTCACATTGTGTTGAACTTTAGGTATATCAAATGGTGACTTGGAGAAGGACAAGTTATGCTTGTCTGGACACTTTCACTATGCGAGAGTATATGTCTCCGCCAGTACCAAGAAATGAATATGCAATTGTTGAGGGGGAGTTTTTGTTGTTCAAAGAGAATCATTTCTGATTTCAAAATACTTGCATATCTTTATTTTGATGAAAAGTGGTTGGAATCCTCATCTCAGGGGGAGCTAGAGAATTCACAGTCATTTCTTTTGAAAATTCAAAACTCTTCTTGAATTACATCAATTTCCTTGCATGATGTCCTCATTTAGGTGTCTAGAGTCTCAAAATGATTCTTTGAGTGATCTACTATATTTTTTTTAACTCTCACCTATATTCTTCAAACTACAGAAATTCAAATCTCTTTCAAAGACTGAAGGATAATGTGTACCTTGAATTTAAACATTTCTTTGTTTGCAACTGATGTTGGATATAAATGATTTCAATCTTACAAAACTCTCCAAAAACTGATAATTCAACAGAGCAATGGCACATATGTTGAGAAACTACACACCTTCACAATGAATGAAGTGCCATGTATGTCATGAGGCATTACTGCTATCTCTGTTCAAGGGGTTCAAAATCAAAATACATAAAAAAAATTGCTCTATCATTTTGATGATGACTGAGTAACTGGAAATATTGCGTTTGATAAACGTATATTTTCATGTCAAAAGGTCATCATTTACCCCTTGAGACTTGATAATAGGTAAATCTTTAGTATCCAGGGACTATCGTGTGTAAAAAGCATTAGTTCTTGAGTGAACAAGATTTATCACATTTGATAGTTTGATTCAAAAACAAAATGTCTATCAAAGGAGAATTGTTAAAAGAATCATCCCTATCCATCATCAAGTTGTTTTTAACAAAAACTTGTTTACTTTCAACACACTTGATTTCATTCTAAAAGATTTTTATTTCTTTGATTTGAAGAATATGGTAGATTGTAGTTGATTGTTGGATGTTTATATCCCTCAAATTATCATTTTATTGGCTCAAGTCACTGAATGATCATATCCGTTGGATGTTGTGTAAAACTTGAATTGTGTTGAATTTCTGCAAATATGACAAATGAATTTTAAGCCTCTTAAAAATCCTTGAAATGTTAATTCCACCCATTGTTTATCTTTTAAAGATGTCCCAAAGCTCACCAATTTTTCCCATTCTCACATCTCAACTTTTCATCAGGCCAGGTCGACACTACCTCCATCTAGTGTCGACACACTTCAGCCCAGGTCGACACTAACCTCTTCTAGTGTCGACACATACCCCTGCCAGGGTGATTCAAGTCGTGGGCGCCGGTTAGGGTCTTCTTGTTCCTGCGGGGCATTGTACCTCCGAAACCCCTTTTTATATGCAGGTCGACCCCATGGCCGTCTTCCACCTTTGAAAATGGCAACCATTCCACCTTCTTCCCTCCTCCAACCCATCCTTGTTCTTCCTCCCTTCATTCCTTCCTCTCCATCCTCTGCTCTTCCACTCTCTCTTGCTTCCATGGCACCCAAGCAAGCCCCTCGCCGTGGAGCAAGGTCCAGGGCAACAGCTAGGCCCATTCCGGCAGAAGAAGCACCACCTACTGAGAGAGAAGCAAGAGACGCCATGACCCTGCGGAGCAGCCAGGGCCTTCCTCTGCATCTCCTTCTTCTGCCAAGAGAGGTAGGACATCCTCTGTTCGAGGTAGGGGTCTACAAACCCTAGGAGACGAATTCTGGTTCTTCTCCTGAAGCATCTGAGGCGTCATCCTCGTCATCATCTGGGTCTTCCCATCATCTGACGCAACTCTTTCATCAGTCAATGAAGGGAACCATTCTGAACCTAGGGCATGGTTAACGGATTTAACCGCAGTGAACTGATTGCTGCATTTTCGGATGTCATAGAATTCTTCAAGTTTCAGTCTTGGATGTCATTCATCTCTGAATTTCGAACCATATACCCCAGACTGTCTAAGAGTTTTACTCTAATTTGGAATGCAATGATGAGGGTATAAGTCAGAAGTTAAAGGTGTTCAAATAGACATGCCTATTGCTTTGGCTGCTACTTTGTTCAAAGTTCCTGATGAGGGTACAGATTATCACAATTTTGAGTTCAATCTTCATGAAGCTTACTCTCTTTTGACTGGTCTTCCTTCTAATGAGTCTGACCCTAAACAAACTCATGTTACAAAATCAACACTAAACCTTTCCTCCAGTGTTGAGACTCACTCACCACATCCTCACCACTATTTTCACACCCCAAGGTGGTGGAAGGGACAGACTCACTGACATCCAAAGATGTGTGCTTTACTACATGAAGAAGAACATCAAAGTTACATTCATGTAATCATGTTACCAAATTTTCTGAGACACCAGGAAAGACCTCCACAGGTCTCTTCTTATGCCTTGACTCAGCTTTAGCATTCGTCGTGTCTTTAACATTTCGTGTGTCTCTAGATAATGAGAAATCTCAGTCAATTCCCAAATCCAACATCTACTGCTTCAAGCATGTTCAAAAGTTTATGGGATTCAGGCTTGAGGGTGACCAAGTGAGGAGAGGGCCAGTAGTTGTTGAGGCCTCAATTCCTGAGGCTCCAGAGGCAGTGATACCACCTCCTGAGGACCGCCTCCAGCTAATGAGGACCAGCCTCAAGCTAATGAGGACCAGCCTCACATTCTAGAGGAACAACCTCTTGTTCCTGAGGATCAGCCTCAAATTGAACCTGAACTTCAACTACCCCAGGATGCACCTCTCACTCCTCCATTTCACAACTCTTCACCCACTCATCCTGCCAAGGATACTCCTACCTTCACTCCCCAACCTCAAAGCTCAAACCTCCTATGCTTTGGTGGACCTTCTGTACCACCAGAATTATACTCCTTTCTGAATGAAAAATTTGATGCCTTCAACACTTCCATTCAGCACATGACAGAGAGTTTTGAATTGAAGGTACAGAGGTTGGAGAATACAATGTCTGCAAAATTCATTGAGCAAAAAGCAGCTTCAGACCATGCAGTACAAAGGTTTAATAGGTTGATTGGAACCTTGGCAGATGCTTCTATTGAGCTGAAGGAGCATCAAGATAAGTTGGAAAGGGTTCTTCAGGGAATTTTGGCAAATTCCCAGGCTGATGTGTTCAACACCAAGGAAACACTGACCTAAATTCCAAGACAAGATTATCCTTTGCTCATCTGGTTGATGACCTGGAAAGCATGAAAAATCTGTCAGCTCACATTGACAGTGAAATGACTGACCTCAAGAAGGAGCTGAAGAACATCAACAAGTATGGACTTGGCAGTTCATCTTCTAGTGCACAACCTTCTTCAGTTGACTTGTCATCACTTCAGTATACCATGTCTGATAATAGTCAACGGCTGGAAGAGATTGTTCACACTAGACTATCCACCATGCAGAAGCAACTTCATACAACTTCATGCTATGGACTCCAGACTTAAGTCCATCGAAGCCATTCTCCTTCCATTCCTCCTCCTCCTCCTGCTTAATGTATCTTATTTTGATGATGTCAAGGGGGAGAAAGATAGAAAGCAAGAAAGTTTCTTTTGGAATGATGTTTTTCTCTTTGGATGATTGTAAAGTTTTCTGAAATGTTTCTTTTGAAAGATTGTAATGCACATATCCTTATGAATGAAATGACACTTATTGGTTGAAATGAAAAGAAACATTTTTTTCTTGTGATTATGTGATTGAATTTTTGAATGAGTGTCATGAATGAATGTGCTTGTCAAGCTGCTTGGCCTTTTGTGAAAATAGTTCATCACTAGTAACATTGTGTCTCGAATGTGTGCAAATTTCAAATGTTACTAAATATTTTCAAAGGTCTTTGACAAGTGTGAATAAAAAGAAATGAAACATAGCTCAGTGTCTATCAATGTTTTTCAAATTGAGTGATTGAGTAAATAAAAGCTTAAAATCACATTTCATTGAAACTTGAATTTTCATATGAACTTAATGTTGCCATCATCAAAAAGGGGGAGATTGTTGGGTTAAGTGTGAATACAATTCATTTCCCCTCATATTTTGATGATGACAAGGTGTGATTTTAATGCAAAAATTGGAACATGTTAGATGCACCACACATGTTATGACCACATTTAAAAGCATGTTTCCACATTTATCACTTATATTCATGATAAATCAATGGACTAATGATTTATATTTTTTTCTCAGGGACACACAATTCCTTCAAGGGTAGTGTCGACACACCCCATACTGGTGTCGACACAATGCTCCAAGCCCTAGGCCAAAAGATGAAGAAATGGTCAAGTAGTGTCGACACAAGATCAAGTCAGGTCGGACGACACTAGACCCAGTTCCCAGTGAGCCCTCTCAACAGGCCTGGATAGTGTGTCGACACTAAACCAGATGGTGTCGACACTAGAGACCTCTCCCAGAAGGCTTGTTTTGTCAGTTGGCTATAGCAGTGTCGACACGAGATCATCTCAGGTCGACACTAGAGACCTCTCCCAGCGAATTTAGTCTGCCAGTCTGGGACAGTGTGTCGACACTAGATCAAGTCAGGTCGACACACTCGGAAAGTTTGTGACTTAAAGTTTCTCCTGGACACGTGGCACCCTAGGGATTTGGTGGATCGGCCTTGGATCATGTGCCCACGACCCCCAAGGGTACTTTTGGTATCTTTGACTATAAATAGTCCCCAATTGGCCATCCAACCAACAAGAGAGCAGAAGAGAGCCTCCAAGAGTTTCTCCAGAAGCTTTTTGGCGGCAAGAGGTGTTCTCCTCCTGTTCGTGCATCCTCTTGTGCTTCTTCTTTCCAATTCCATCATCTCCAAGCACAAGAAGGAAGATCTGATCCAAGATGGAGCAGTAGGATCAACTTCCAAGGTGCAGATCAAGTAGAAGCCGACTTTGTGAAGAATTCGAGGAAGATCCTGAAGATCAAATTACAGAGCATCGCCAGAAACTTCCAGAGATCAAGCCTCTTCACAATTCGACATCTACAAGGGAGTCTCTGAAGAACAAGGACTTTTCAATCCATTTCTCATTTCTCCTTGTGTCTTCTTGGTTGTTCTAGAGATTGTGTAGTGTCTATTGCATCAATTCTCTTGAATGAACCTTTTGAGATCAGATCTTAGCTAGAGGATCTAGATCTTGTGTGTTGTCTAGCAAAGTTTTGTGATAGTGTACTCAGTGGTTTGTGAGCATGTGTGCTCAGGGTTGAGTCGTCGCACTCAAGTTTGGTTGCAATTGTGCTCAAGTGTCTAGAGTAGTCTTGCTCTAGGTGTTGTGTTGAGTTGTAAAACTCTTTGTGGTGGAGTTGTCAGGCTCCAGTGTGTGTGTATCCAAGTTGATAGTGGATCCTCACTGTGTGAGGGGTGGATGTAGGAATCATGGTGTGATTTCCGAACCACCAAAAATCTCTGTGCAGTGGTCTGATTGTGGTTCGAATTTTCTTTACGTTAGATGCATGCATAGGATCTTTCGAATTCACATCTAATTAATTTGTTCACACACTCCTATTGCACAACTCATTCAATCTCTCTTCAGTTCTGTGAAATTCATTTTCAAATTGTCTCTGATTAAAAGAGTTTTTCTAAATTGGCTAAGCTTCCGCAATAGTTGGCCTAGATCTATTCAACCCCCTCTTTCTAGATCTTGTCTACATCATTTCTCGATACTACCACCTCGCGAAGAACACATGATACAATGCTTCCCCAGTGTTTCTCTCGCTCCACGCGAGCTCCCACGTCACGAGTCATGTCGAAACACGGATTTCCACTAAAAACGCCGCAGCTCCCCTTCCCCTGGCCGAGCAGAACTCACTGCGTTCTGTCCGACTGGGTTTCTTAAAACACCCAGCGGTTGGAACGCGACGTATCGTCGCATCGCGACATGATCGCGACAGACCTAGGCGTCCCCTTCCCAAGGCTGACATCCGCAGGTCACCCAGCTCTCGACACATGCGCACATGCAGACGATCAACGCCACACAAGCGGCAACAAGAATGTTCCGGCCACCTCGGTCGCGTTCAAACGTGACACTCCTTCCTGTCGCGATGACAGGCTGAGGACACTGGTTGCTGCAGGCCCCAGACTATAAACCCAATAGCCCTTGAAACACGCACACGTACCATACACAAACCACATGGCCTCACGATAACTATCACAACCATTAACACAGGATCCATGAAGATCCGAAAACACGTGACGTTACAAAAGCATCTTCCACTACAGTCTTTCAATTATTCATTGTGGCCTGGTGCCATGACATCTGTGCTACTGATTCACTGAACCTCTCAGGCTCCCCTTGAGTGCTAGAAATGGATCCAGCACATCTCTAAGAATGGTGCCACAATAATGGTGGGTTTAGATCTTCAGAGGTTCCTACACTGGCACAATATTCTCTGGAGGAATTTCTTCAATTAGGCTGTCAGTGACCACGGATTCTTCTATGCTGGCTCTCTGGCTGGCGGTTGTTCTACTGCTGCTGGAGTTACTGTTTCTTCTGCTATGCGACTGCTGTTATTCTTGGATTTCTTGGGCTTCGCCTATGATGGCCTCACCCTCAGCCATTGATGTCTTGGTCCATACACCGTTTACAACTGAAAATCCACACTTCCTTAAATTCCTGCTGCGGATAGCCTGTCCCATCTTCTCTACTACTGCTCCAGACAAGTTAATGCTAAAATGTTGAAAGATCTTGGTGAGCAGATGAGCATAAGGCAAGGACACATTCAATTTGTTCTTCGTGTCCCAAACCTGAGCATGAGCAAACTTCATTCGCTCCAGGATAACCTCGGCCATGTTAATCTCCGGGTTCTGGATTGCCCAGAACATCATGTCTGAGTCCCTTTGTACAAGTCGAAAAGGTGGCATTCCTAGGGACCAAGATTTGACAGATTATGAAATGCAATAGGCGATTAAACGCATTCATTTGGTTTATGTCCAATTTCCCATCCTTCAGACGGAACTCAGGACCTCCAATCCCTAACCCCTTCGCCTGAATGTCCACAGTGTGGACTCCACTGTGACCGTAGTGCAAACTCCAAATAAAGATTCCAAGAGCTCATAGGTGATTCTAATCTGGGTACCTTTGACAGATGATGTCAAGGACCCGTCCTCCTCCGTCTTCAGGCACACAGAATGCTTTAACGAGTCTGGGTAACTTACCTCTAATAGGGTCGCCACTTCGACCTCTTCATCCTCTCCATAGTAGCAATCACATTCCCCATGCCATTCTTCTGGAAATCTGCAATATCTACATCTTTGTTTCCACAGATCTTTGCCTTCACAGAGGTGAACCTTTCTTGTTGTACTGTTGTGAGGAACTCAGCTCCATAGCCCCCGATGCTGCCGGAAACAATAGATGTAGCCATGGATTTGAACTGGGAAGGTTTCTGGAGGATTGTGATGAGGAAAGGAACAAAAGCCCTCAGAAATTTCTCGCGGGAAGGAGTTTGGAGCTTCAAATCTCAGAGAGACAGTGCCGAAGTCGATAGGGTATCGCCTAAGGCAGGTAGAAGGAGATGAAGGCGGGATGTGAATCGTTGCCACAAGATTTCGGGATATATCAAAAGAGTAAAGTAACTTTTCAAAACGAAAGCGGTATGATGGCAGAAAAGGACAAAATGACCAGTTTGATGGAAATAAATTCTTTTAAAATTACGAACCGTCAAGGATATTTAAACAAGCACCATTTGGAATTTTGCTTAAATTCAAGGAGGAAAATAATTGATATTCTAAATATTAATATCTTAGTTTTATACAGATGATTCTTTCACAATTTACACATGCTAATTCCCTCCTAAGAGAAGCAAATCTCTCTTCAGGTAAGGCCTTTGTGAAGATATCTGCTAACTGATTATTAGTATCAATGAAAGAAATATCTATGTTACCATTTGCTACATGATCACGAATGAAACGATATCTAACTCAATGTGTTTAGAGTCCTTGAATGTTGTACTGGATTCTTGGTTAGATTTATAGCACTGGTGTTGTCGCATAATAGGGGAATTGTCTTGATCTAGAGTCCATAATCCTCAGTTGTTGCTTAATCCATAGGAGTTGTGTACAGCAACTTCCAGCAGCTATGTACTCAGCTTCTGCTGTAGATAATGCCACTGAATTTGTTTCTTTGAGGACCACGAGATCAGACATCCTGCAAGAAATTGACAACAGCCACTGGTGCTTTTTCTATCTATTTTGCATCCAGTGTAGTCAGCATCAGAGTACCTACTAATTGATTTCACATGACTTTGGATACCATAAACCTAATCATGGGTTTTAGCTAAATATCTAAAAATTCTTTTGACACTAATTAAATGAGATTCTTAGGGTCTCCTGATACCTAGCCACATGCATACACTAAACAGTATGTCAGGTCTACTGGCACTATCATACCTCTGTAGACCTTTTGGTCTACTTTCTTACCATCCTTATCACTATCATTATTGTTGATGTGCTCATAGGCGTTGACAGTGGCTTGCTATTTTCGAATCCCAATTTCTTTAGCAACTCCTTGGTGTACTTGGCTTGACAGATGGAGTTCCTTCCTTTCCTTGTTTGATTTGCAATCCAAGGAAGTAGTTGAGCTCCCCCATCATGCTCATCTCGAATTCTCCCTGCATGAGCTTTTCAAAATACTTGCAAAGGGATTCATCAGTAGAACCAAATATTATATCATCAACATATATTTGAACAAGCAAATATGTTTGACTTTAGACTTAACAAAAATGTACTATCTACTTGACCTCTAATGAACCATGGTTTAATAGAAATACACTTAAACGTTCATACCATGCTCTTGGTGCTTGTTTTAATCCATATAATGCTTTGTGTAACTTAAATACAGATTCGTAAAATCAATGTCATCAAAACTGGAGGTTGTTCTACATAAACTTCCTCCTTAATAAAACCATTTAGAAAAGCTGATTTAACATCCATTGTGATCAAGTCTAATGCGGATGCATATGCAAGTAGAATCCTAATAGCCTCAAGTCTAGCTACAGGGTATAGGTTTCATCAAAATCTATGTCTTCCTCTTGGAAATAGCCTTGAGCTACCAATCTGGCCTGATTTCTTATGATCACACCAGCTTCATCCAATTTATTTCTGAAACCCATTTGGTGCAAATCACTAGAAGATCTGATGGTCTAGGAACAAGTGACCATACATGGTTTCTCTGAACTGATTCAATTCATCTTGCATGGCCAAATCTAAGATTCATCATGAGAGCTTCATTGACTGTCCTAGGCTCTATTTGCGAGACAAAAGCTAAATAATCACATGGAATTACATACCTCTTGTCCTTACCCCTACAGATGGATCACCAATGATGTTTTCTGGTGGGTGATCTTTCTTATATCTCCATTCTTTTGGAAGATTTTCATGTAAAATGTCCTTTTGTTGCAGGTCTTCCAGAGGTGGATCTTCCTTGTCCTCGATAGAGTATTCTTTAATTTCTTGGACAATTCTTCTGACTCATCAATATCACTATCTTCTTCCTCTCTCAGGAAGGGTTAGTTTCATCAAAAATGATGTGTACTGATTGTTCAATTAATAAAGTACGCTTATTAAATACTCTATAGCCTTAGGTTTAGAAGCATACCCTGAATATACCTTCATCCGATTTTGCATCTAACTTATCAATGTCTCTTTTGCCGTTGTTGTGTGATGAAACATGGATATCCGAATGTCCTGAAGTGACTGATCTTCGGCTTCTTTCCCTTGTACAGTTCATATATGTCTTCTTCAAGATGGGCCTGATCATCACTCTGTTGATAATGTAACATGTCGTGTTGACTACTTCATCCCAAAAATACCTTGGCAAATCATATTCTGATAACATTGTCCTTGCCATATCCAATAGGGTTCTGTTCTTCCTCTCAGCAACTCCATTTTGCTGTGGTGTCCTTGGTGCTGAAATTTGTGCTCTATCCCTTGGTCATCACAGAACTTGGCAAATTTCTCATTTTGGAATTCTCCTCCATGATCTAACCGGATTCCAACAATGCTGAACTTTTTGTCTTTCTGTACCTTCTTGCTGAAGCTTACAAAACTGTCAAATGTATCATCTTTGTGCTCCAAGAAGGATACCGAGTGAATCTAGAGTAATCATCTACAATGACAAATCCAAATTCTTTCCTCCAAGACTTGTGGTCCTCATTGGCCCAAATACGTCCATATGAAGGAGTTCTAAGGGTTTAGAGGTTGTTACCACAGTTTTTGACTTGAAGGATGACTTGGTGTGCTTCCTTTTGCACATGGTTCGCAAACACCATCCAACTTGTGCAGACTTTAGGTAGACCTTCCACCAGGCTTCTCTTGATCAGCTTTCTCATGCCATCTAGACTGCAGTGGCCCAATCTTCTGTGCCACAGCTCAGTTGACTGCTCTTTGCTTGCGGCCAGACAGATATCCTGATCTTTTAGTTCTTCTAGGTAAAGCACGTACAGGTTCTGTTCTCTGTTGGCTTCAAAAATGACTGCTCCATCCTTCATAATCTGCACTTGGATTCTTGAAATCTGATCTGATGACCTTTATCGCAGAGCTGACTGATACTGATGAGGTTGTGCTTTAGTCCTTTAACACATAGTACATCCTCAATGACTGTCTTGCCTTTGCTGCCTACTGAACC
>JACBKR010006694.1:0-10809 GCA_014218235.1 Colocasia esculenta
TATTCGGTCTCTATTTCGGTCCCTAAAAGAGGGACCGAATTATTTCGGTCACTAATTGGTCTCTATTTTTTAAATATATTTTTTTAAAATATATACATTTTTAGGAAAATAACCTGCGTAAAATAAATAATATCCACAACAATAATAATTGTCCACATAAAAATATCTACAACACAAAAATAATAAAAATATCCACAACAAAATAATAATAAAATGTCGACAATATCAACAATAATAAAAATATCCACAACACAACAATAATAAAATGTCCACAACATCAGAATAATAAAATGTCCACAATAAGAATAAAATATCCACAACATCACAATAATATAATGCCAACAACAATAATAAAAATGTCTACAACAATATAATAATGAAATGAAAATCTTGATGCCTCGTCTTCGTCTTCACCCTCGTGCTCGTGTCCTCCCACTCCACCCGATGAAGGACCTACAATACATATATACAATAATAAGTTAAAATTAAATACTATTATAAGCAATAACTTATTTTAGAAGCATAAATTAAATAAAACTATAAGCATGGAGGTCAATTAGATGAGTATTTCTAATTTTGGACCCTCAAACCGAAGTTCTTCATTTTTTAACTAAACTAACTTGGTTAAGACGACTTGGCGCGTCGCGGTCAAACCGGGAGTCCGAATTGAACTCCGTCAGTTTCCACAAGTCACACTCATCGGCCCGACTGTGCTGGAACAAATCGGAGGCCAATCGGAAGAGTATTTCTAACATTGGACCCTCAAACTGAAGTTTTTTATTTTTTAACTAAACTAACTTGGTTAAGACGACTTGGAGCGTCGAGGTCAAACCGGGAGTCCGAATTGAACTCTGTCAGTTTCCACAAGTCACCTCATCGGCCCGACCGTGCTGGAACAAACCGGAGGCCAATGGGATGATTATTTCTAATTTTGGTCCCTCAAATCGAAGTTTTCCATTTTTTAACTAAACTAACTTGGTTAAGATGACTTGGAGTGTCGAGGTCAAACCGGGAGTCCGAATTGAACTCCGTCAGTTTCCACAAGTCATACTCATCGACCCGACCGTGCTGGAACAAACTGGAGGCTAATTGGAAGAGTATTTCTAATTTTGGTCCTTCAATCGAAGTTTTTCATTTTTTAACTAAACTAACTTGGTTAAGACGACTTGGAGCGTCGCAGTCAACCGGGAGTCCGAATTGAACTCCGTCAGTTTCCACAAGTCACACTCATCGCCCGACCATGCTGGAACAAACCGGAGGCCAATTGGAAGAGTATTTTTAATTTGGTCCCTCAAATCGAAGTTTTTCATTTTTTAACTAAACTAACTTGGTTAAGACGACTTGGAGCGTCGCAGTCAAACTGGGAGTCCGAATTGAACTCCGTCAGTTTCCACAACTCACACTCATCGGCCCGACCGTGGTGGAACAAACCGAAGGCCAATCGGAAGAGTATTTCTAATATTGGCCCATAAACCGAAGTTTTTCATTTTTTAACTAACTACTAACTTGGTTAAGACGACTTGGAGCGTCGAGGTCAAACCAGGAGTCCGAATTGAACTCCGTCAGTTTCCACAAGCCACACTCATCGGCCCGACCGTGTTGGAACAAACTGGAGGCCAATCGAATTAGTATTTCTAATTTTGGTCCCTCAAACCGAAGTTTTTCATTTTTTAACTAAACTAACTTGGTTAAGACGACTTGGCGCGTCGCGGTCAAACCGGGAGTCCGAATTGAACTATGTCAGTTTCCACAAGTCACACTCATCAGCCCGACCGTGCTGGAACAAAGCGGAGGCCAATCGGAAGAGTATTTCTAACATTGGACCCTCAAACCGAAGTTTTTCATTTTTTAATTAAACTAACTGGTTAAGACGACTTGGAGCGTCAAGGTCAAGCCGGGAGTCCGAATTGAACTCCGTCAGTTTCCACAAGTCACACTCATCGCCCGACCGTGCTGGAACAAACCAGAGGCCAATTGGAAGAGTATTTCTAATTTTGGTCCCTCAAATCAAACTTTTTTATTTTTTAACTAAACTAACTTGGTTAAGACGACTTGGAGCGTCGCAGTCAAACCGGGAGTCTGAATGAACTCCGTCAGTTTCCACAAGTCACACTCATCGGCCCGACCGTGCTGGAACAACCGAAGGCCAATCGGAAGAGTATTTCTAATATTGGACCCATAAACCGAAGTTTTTCATTTTTTAACTAAACTAACTGGTTAAGACGACTTGGAGCGTCGAGGTCAAACCAGGAGTCCGAATTGAACTCTGCCAGTTTCCACAAGTCACACTCATCGGCCCGACCGTGTGGAACAAACCGAGGCCAATCGGATGAGTATTTCTAATTTTGGTCCCTCAAACTGAAGTTTTTCATTTTTTAACTAAATTAACTTGGTTAAGACGACTTGGAGCGTCGAGGTCAAACCGGAGTCCGAATTTAACTCCGTCAGTTTTCACAAGTCACACTCATCGGTCCGACCGTTCTGGAACAAACCGGAGGCCATCGGATGAGTATTTTTAATTTTGGACCCACAAACCTAAGTTTTTCATTTCTAAACTAAACAAACTTGTTATTGTGACTTTGAGCGTCGACCTCAAACCGGAGTCCGAATTGAACTCCGTCGATTTCCATAAGTCACACTCATCGCTCCGACCGTTCTGGAACAAACGGAGGCCAATCGGACTAAATTAAAGTTAAACTAAGTTAACTAAGTAACTGTTAAAATTAAACCTCTGAAATAAAATAAATTTACTCACGTGAGGGGCGTGTGCTGATGTCGACGGTGCTGCCTGTGGAGAGGTGCTACCTGTGGAGAAGGAATGTTGACCTGGGAGAAGGCCTGGGAGATAACCTGGGAGAGGGACTGGGAGAGCTGGGCCTGTAGTGCGTCGGTCACCTGCATCTGCATCTGGGCCAGACGAGTCTCCATCGAATCCGCCAGACGAGACTCTAAGCCCGATATCCTACTGTCAATGAAGCCCATCAGCTATCCTGGAGAAGTACCTGGAGTACCAACTCCTGCGTGGAATGCACTGGTCTGTGACCCTGAGCTGGATCCTCCAGATAACACCCGGCTCGTGTCGATGCTGTGCCCAAAACCATACACATGGCCTTTCTTTGGGGCCCCAGATGCCGCAACCCATACCTCAGGATCTAACGGCGGCTGCTTGTCCTCCCCGACGTACTTCTCTGTCATTTGTTGGCTGTATGACTCCTGCAAGAAACCGAAAAAACGATAGTAGTTAATATTCATATTAATGTGAAAAATTAAATAGTGAATATCTTCTAAGTACTTACTGCAACCACTCGGGCTCTATCGCTAATGTATGCATCTGTTCCTTTTTTCTTGTGTGTTCTATCGAACACCTCGGAAAATGTCGGCTGCCTTTTTAGCTCCTTCTCCTATTTCACAGAAAAAACATGGCATAAATGAGTACCTTTATAATAAAAGAGACCAGAAATGGACAAATTACTTACCAATCTGGACTGATGGGTCGCAAAAGAGACAGACCCACCAGTATGCATGTTTGCTTCTGGATTCGCAGCCCGATTAACTTTCATTATTGAGGATGTTTGTTGCCATCTCTCTGCAGCACACAGATGTTGCAAAGAGTTTCCCAATATTCTCCCCTCATCCAACTGGGCGCCCGCTCCCTCCAAAGAGTCGGGTCTGCACTACTGAGAATGTTTCTCTCTGCATTTTTCTCGCGTTATACATCAAATGCTTAAATTGAAAATTGCTTGCGTCATCGTCCATACAAATCGAGACCGCGCCTCGTCCGTACGACTCGTGAATCGATGCTGGCTCTATATACATAAGAGTTAGTGAACTGTATGTATGAATACGATAAGAATTAAATTACAATACGAATTACATACCATGAACATCTGATACAAGTGCTCTTGGACCTTCATCGGAAAATCATTGAATCTTTGAATTGGCCCAGGAAAATGTGCTTGTAATGTTTTTGTGATGAATTGAGATGCTTGAGTAGGCTCTATTTTATCACTGCAATGATGTAACTGCATAATGTCAATTTCTGAATTAAATTCACTTCATTGCCCATAAGAAATACATACATGTTGATTACGTACCCATTAATCCAGACCTCCCGCAGAGTGCTCTCATAAAAACTACCTCTGCCCTCCTGCAGACTACCACATCCTCTGGCACCGAACCTGGAAAATAATGATGAACAACATGAGTAATGTACAAAATACTAAATAATGACTACAAAAATACCCTAACAGTTAAATATACAAATCTACTGGTGCATCTGGAGAATGTGTAAGTGACCTGAGCATGTACATTTTAATGGCATCAGAATTAATACATACATTAAAGTATAACTTTACATATACATACCAGCTACTACAGGAGGAGACTCGGAGGATGCACCAACAGCTGTAACTAGAATAGAACGCATAAGTAATCAGAAGATGAATGCACAATAAAAGTACATTTGTAAATATACATACCTGCAGCACGGTAGGAGCAGAAGAACTAGAAACTGTAGCAATTCTAATAACATTAATATATATATAAATAATTACTACAAAATACTTGAAAATTGAAATATACATACCTGCAGGCACCTAGGAGATGCAGAAGAGGACCAGCAACTGTAACAATTCTAATAACATTAATAATATGTGTAAATAATGACTAAAAAAATACTTGAAAATTGAAATATACAAACCTAGTCCGCTAGGTAAGAGGAGGTTCCACTCACTCGAAGGAGAACCAGAAACTGTAACAATTTTAATGGCATTAACACTACACAAGTACACATAATAATATACAGAGAAAAATACACAGCTGATGACTATATTAGAAAAATATACATACCAGATGCGGGAACAAAGCCCTCCCACGAATGCCCCTCCTAGAACTGCTACCAGATCTTCCTCCACGCACCATATCTTCATAGAGAACATAAATCATAATGTTTTACTAGTCAATTGCTTATATGAAAGTGAGCTGCTTTAAATATACTCTACAAGTGTGAAAAATTCTACCATAGTTTAATTGATATCCATTTCCTCCTCCTCATGATGACGATATGTCTAATTCAACCCCATCTTCATCATCATCTTCACATTCATCACTGGTATATTCCTCTTCCTCACCAGAACTTTCATATTCAATATCTGTACGACGAGCACTACTGTCTTTCATCTCACGTGGATCGACTTCTTCCGACCTCATTTCCGTGAGACAAGGACATTGGTGATTCGGATTCGTCTTCTCCAATATGAGTTGTCAACTCTACATCTTCAACAAAGTCTTCTTGAAAGAATTCTGCGTTGATCTCTTCAGGTGTCTGATCAGTCATGTCCAATTCATAATCAGAGAATAGTCTTGACTTAACTCTGCAAACTACCCACAAATCATTTCGTTCTTTGTTTGTACATGAAGGATACCTTGTATAATACACTTTCTGGGCTTGTGGTTAAGATGAATGGCTCATAAGTATTCAATTTTGACTTATGCTTAAGCTCGACAATCCCATGTGTTGTGTCATTTCGAATGGAATTCGGATCAAACCAATGACACTTGAACAAGAATATATGATTGTCTTGTCCTAGATATTGCAATTGTAGGATCTCCTCTACAATACCATAGTAGTCATACTCACTTTCATTGTATGTACTTCCTTTTACACATACGCCACTGTTCATGGTAGATTTATTCTGCCCATAGTCTTTCGTATGAAACCTATACCCATTGACAATAAACCAAGATAATTCTGTGCATTTTGGATGGGCCGTAGGCTACCTGACGAACTCTTTCATCAGTAATTAAACCTTCTTGCACCTGCGTAGAAAAGGCTAGTTATAAAGTGAAATGAATTTTGTTGAATACTCTTTGACGGTGTACACTTATGCGTTCTCTTAGCCATAAGGCCAATGACTTCTCTCGTTCTTTTTCAACATCAAAATCAGTGAGTTGTGGATTTTTTGAATTAATTCTGAATCAAATTGTTTGCAATATGAATAGCAGACCACATTGAATAGGTAGAATAAGGCAAAAAACTTAGATATATTTAAATTGTGAGATTAATACTTACTCAACATAACATTCTAGCTCAGAACAATTTAAAAGAATATATATCTCTGTGGCACATAACTCTCTATCATCCAGCATTCGAGTTGAAGAACGTCCGAAGGCACGTCCAGGATGAGTAAATATTGAGAGTCGATTTGAACCGACAGATTCCCCCCATCATCATTACCTGGAGGTTGTAGCACCCTGGTTTTTTTAAAATCCAAATAAATAAATTTTATTTAAATAAATGAAATAATTGATTTAAGTGGAATAAAGGGAGAATGCATTGTATAAATGGAATTAAAGCAATCCCATTAAATTAAATTAGTAATGGGTTACTCTAATAACCCAAACCCAATGGAATGGGCCCAAATAGGGATAGCCCATGTTGGAATGAGAATTAAATTAATGAAATTCGTATCTAAATAATTAAATAAATAGTAAAGGGTTAAGATAAATGTTAAATACCCTTATATATCTAAATAAAGTGTCTTAAACCCATCCTAACTCATTAACCACGAAATAAACTCTCCCTACCCATTAGATGGATAAATGAGAGGAAATAGAGAGATAAATGTGGAATTTTCGTAATTAAAGGAGGGAGAAGAGTTTGGGGTTGTATGGACTCTATAGGAAGCTTAAACACTTCAAATCTCCTCCCTATCTCCCCATTTTCGTGGCTGGAACCCTAGAGAAGGAGGAGAAAGGTTGGAGACCAAGGAGCAAGGAGGAGAAGGCTTGGAGCAAGAAGGTTTCCCGTTTTTCGTCTTCAACCTAGGGTTTTCTTGGACTTGACAAAAGGTAGGCAATCTCTCAAGCAAAAATCGTGAAATAATTACCCTAGGTAGCCTTCATGTACCTCTTCAAAAGCCCTATGGTTTCATTGTATTCCGTTCATCTATTTGGGCGAATTTATTCGTGAAATCCTGCTGTCATCATGAACCCAAATCTCATATTTTCTCTAATACCTTGTACGTACTTGTTCCCATGCTATGAGAAAATTCTCATTGATACTACCATGTAATAGCTTTCAATGCTTTTGGTTTCGTGCTATTTCGATCTCCATGAGGGAGAATTAATTCATCGAATCCCTGTTAGATACATGCACCCTATCCTTCATGATTGCTTGTGAACCCCGTTTATACTTGATTTCAGATCATGAAAAATTACCATAAATACTACTTCTTGTTAGCTTTTGAACGCCCTTGGTTTCGTAATTTTTCATCATGTGTACACCTCTAATTAATTCATTGAACCCTGACTGCGCCTGTTTAGGTCACCGAAAAGTACCTGATCAATGCATGTCTAAACCTGTCTATTTTCAAATTAATCATGCATGTTGATAGATATACATGTCTAATTTCGTTAAAACTGGTTTCATACTTTTTGGATCACCGTACTATTTTATATCGAATTTAGAACGTTCCTGTATCACAGGGACTCACCCAGAAAAAAAAAGGGAAAAAGGGCCGACATCCCTGTTATCGCGGCGGCGCGACCCGCCGCGATACCGGGAGTGTCGCGGCTGGATAGGCGGACGCGTTCATAACGCGGCGGCCTGTGCCACCGCGATTCCAGCCCAAACGCTGTCGCGCCCGGGCCGGCGACCGCGACAGGAGTCGCGACCGTGACCCCCACCGCGACTTCAGCTTTTCTGCCAGAACTAAAAATTACGCTCATACCCCTGCTGTTTTGACTATATAACCTCTATTTAACCTTGATTAACCCATGTTATAGTTAATTCGACTTGGTGAATTAATAAATGACATTAATGATAAAATTAATTATATTTAATGACATTTGCACGACTTGTCATATCCTCAAGATTTCTTTACACTTGCACACACATAACATTGTAAATTGCCATTTGACCTTGATAATTACGCAATAATGTATTTGGTAAATTATCGAAATAAATGACTAATATACCCTATTTTGTTAAATACAATTGTTTCCGTTTTGACTCGCGCATTTTATTTACCGTTACCGTTTTCCCTGGCCTTCGAGCACTCGAGGCACGACGGATCTGTTTTTTACAACTTTCCTTGACTTGGACCACCTCTCCACCGAGAATACTCTCGACTGGACCAGGACTCCTTGTCAAGACCTCCGTAAGTCTTCTTGGCTTTGGCGTACGTCCTTAGTCAACGAGCTGGTTGTACCCTAAGACCCGTTTCACCTTAGGATCAGTACGATCCAAACCTTAATTAGTGTATTCCTTCTCGTCTGAGTTCACGCCGGACCACCTGCCCGTGTACTCAGCACGGCTAGGGGCGGTTGTGCTTCTACCTACTGCCGGCACCTGACTTGGTGCTGTGCAACCGTTACTATCGTGTTTATCGACGTTTTAACGATTGTACCCCTCTCATCTACTATCTATATCCTCTTATCTGTTCACGTTCTCTCTACACTCTCATCTATCTCGTCTAGTACCCTCTTAACTCTTCTTGGTACTCTATTGGCCATTCATGTGATTGTGTAAGATAAAAGAAATGACTAATGCCAGCGCAATAGGGCCCGATCAGGTCCTGGGAGGAGCGCCCGAAAAGTGCCTGTACCCATGGGAGTTAAAGTGATCATAGGATGTGTTACGGCATGCATCCAGCGCCATTTTACTATCTAGATTAATCTATGACAATCAAAGTGCTATCTCTACAAGTGCAAGCGTGATCGTTACTAGTGCACCGTTGTGCAATTTACATGTTATATCGTTACATGGCCATTCTATTGTCGTTCTCGTTGTACTATTTCCCTGTGCCAGTTGCAATTGTTCTCTTGTTATCGTGACATGCTCTACATGACTTGACTCTTTAGTTAACCTGCCATTAAGATATTAACTATTTAAAGCATGCTTGTGTTCATGAGATATTAAGTCCTACTGGGCGTTATTCGCTCATCCTGCGTATTTATTTAATGTGTTCAGGTGAGTCAGATGGAGACGACCACACATACGAGACGGGACTGAGGGAATGCTCAGGAGTGACCTTTCTGCAATCAGTACTGTCTAGCAGTCAGTTAGTATAGTTAGGAGTCAGTTAGTCATTATGTAATAGTTTGATTTGAATAAAGTACTCTGGGCCCTGGTTTTGGCTCTGATACGATGTATGTAATGATGACTGGGGATTTTAATGAAATTGGAGGTTATTTGGTGTTATCCAATTGTGCAATGGTTGTTATTTATTTCTCGCTCTGTACTATTTAATAACTATAATCCCGCTCCGATATTCCGCGTCGGGGCGTTACAAGGTTGTGTCCGACGAGTTTGAATGTCTGCTTCAAAGTACATTGAACAAAAGTTAGAGATTTCCTCCATAATGTATGCCTCAGCAATAGAACCCTCCACTTTTGCTTTATTTCAGACTTTCATTTTAAGGTTATGCATACACCTACATCCACAATGTAATAGACAATTAGAAAAGCTATCACTTACGTAAGGTGCAATCGTACGAAGGAATAGTTCATATTTTCATATACCTCTCAAATGGATACATCCATCTATATTGTACTGGCCCTCCGACCTTTGCTTCATATGGTAGATGTACGAGTAAATGCTCCATTGAATCGAAGAAACCAGGTGGAAATATCTTCTCCAACTTGCATACGGTGTTGACCACATTCTGTTCGATAGTTTGCACATCCTGAAGCCTGAGTTCTGATGCAGATAGAATCGTGAAAATCGACTCAACTCAGATAACGCTCCCCATAGCTGCTTCGGCAAGATGTCACGAAATGCAATAGGTAGCAACCTTTGCATGAATACATGGCAGTCGTGACTCTTCATTCCATATATCTTTCCCTCACTGACGTTGACAGAACGAGCAATATTTGACACATAACGTCAGGAATCTCAGTTGTTTCAGCCACTGACACACTTGCTTTACTTGTCCTCCTCCAAGCACATAAACTGCTTTTGGTTTACTTGATTTCCCATTTACTTCAACAATTTCTAACTCTGGACGTTTACAGAGCATGGACAAGTCCAAGCCTGCATTCACATTGTCCTTTGTTTTACCTTTGATATCCATAACTGTGTTGAATACATTATCAAAGACATTTTTCTCGATATGCATCACGTCTAGATTGTGCCGCACAAGAAGAGTCGACCATTAAGTAGCTCCCAGAAAATGCTTTTCTTCACCCAGTTGTGCTCCTTCCCAAAACCTGAAAGGTGTCGGGTACTGCCCATCTATTGTGTGATATCTGGCAAATTTTCAACATGTGCTGCCATATGATGACCGGACAACCTCTCGAATAAACTTCATCTCGTTCCTTTCTGTTCTTTAGGAATGCATCTTTTTGTCTTCTAAAAGGTGATCAGCTGGTAAAACTGACAATGGCAATCAACCAGCAACTTCCCACCATGTTTAAGTACAAACGATTTGGTATTATCCATACAATACGGACATGCTAGCCTCCCATGTGTGCTCCAACCAGATAGCATTCCATATGCAGGAAAATCACTTATAGTCCACATCAATGCCGCCCTCATGGTGAAATTTTACTTTCTAGATGCATCATAAGTATTGACCCCCTCAGTCCATAATAATTTCAATTCATCAATCAACGGTCTTAGATAGATGTCTATTTTTTGTAGGACTTTTCGGACCAGGAATCAGTAAGGACAGGAACAATTCTCTCTCGTTTCATGCACATGCTCGGAGGAAGGTTGTATGGTGTCACGAACTGTCCAGCTGGAGTAGGAAGCCACTGAACCTCCAAATGGATTAAATCCGTCAGTGCATAAACCAAGCCTCACATTAC
>JACBKR010006695.1:0-12298 GCA_014218235.1 Colocasia esculenta
CCGTGACACTGGCATCTTCTCGATTGTCTCAGAGAGCCGATTCAAAAAAGTGGTTGCATAAGCGATTCTGATACTTGGGCGGAATGATATGCCCAGTTCTTCTACGGAAGGGGTGAGAGCAATCTGTCAGGGGTGACGATATTGGCGATTTTCATGCGCCCATGTTTACAACGTGGTGGGGAGCTCTCAAGCCGAGATGACCATGACCTCCGATCGCCGTGATATGCCGACTCTGAGTTGCGGCCCCACAGGTGAGCCGCGTGATGGAGGAAGCGTTAAGGCAAAGAAACATGGATCGTGGGCAGGAATCAAAATTATGTAGCCTGAAACGATGGATTTTTTACTTGGAAACAACATCTTATCATGTGAGGCTATAAGAGGCGACGAGCGCTTCTGAGTTCTGATTCCGAATAGGGGTCTTATAAGCGATTTCGATAACCGAGCAGAAAGTTGTGGCCGTTTGACTGAAGGGGTGTCAGAATCTAAGTTCATCGGGAGCCGCGACGGCGGTCCCGGAGCTGAATCCGGGCGTCGGACCGGAAATCTCTGAATTTGACCCAGGGCCGATTGTGTTGGAGTGCCATTTTGGAATTGGGGCTTCGCGAGCGGTTCCGATCACCGGCCGAAGAAATATCCACATCTTACCGAAGGGGTGCAAAAATCGGTGTACTAATACACCTCCGGCATCTTCTCGACCGTCTCGGAGAGCCGATTCCAATACCCAGGTGGAAGGTTATGCTCAGTTCTTCCGCAGAAGGGGGTGAGAGCAGTCCATCAGTGGTGACGATATCGGTGATTTTTGTGCACCCACATTTACGACGTGGGGAGGAGCTCTCGGGCTGAGATGACCATGACTTTTGATCACCGTGATAGGCCAACTCTGAGTTGCGGCTCCACAGGTGAGCTGTGTGATGGAGGAAACGTTACAGTAAAGAAACGGATCATCGGTAGGAATCAAAATTTTGGTGCTCGAAACGATGGATTATCAACTCGGAAATGGCATCTTATCGCCTGAGGCTATAAGAGGCGACGAGTGCCTCTGAGTGCCAATTCCAAATTGGGGTGTTATAAGTAATTCCGATAACCGAGCGAAAAGTTATGCTCGTTTGACTGAAGGGGTGTCGTAATCTGAGCTCATCGGGAGCCGCGATGGCGCTCCCGGAGCGAAATCTGTGCGTCGGACCGGAAATCTCTATATCTGACCCAGGGCCGATCGGGTCGGAGTGCCAATTCGGAATTGAGTCCTCGCGGGTGGTTCCGATCAACGGGCGAAGAAATATCCGTGGCTTACCGAAGGGGTGCGAAAATTAGTGTACTAGTACACACGCTCTGTGGTGGCATTTCGGTCTCTAAGCTCGAAATTCTATGAGACTGAGGTCTTGTCGACCGTCTCAGAGAGCCGATTCCGATAACTGGTCACATAAGTGATTCTGATACCGGGCGGTCTTCCACAGAAGGGGGTGAGAGCAATCCGTCAGGGGTGACGATATTGGCGATTTTTGTGCGCCCATATTTATGACGCGGGGAGGAGCTCTCGGGCCATGATGACCATGACTTCTGATCGCCGTGATAGGCCGACTCTGAGTTGTGGCCCCACAGGTGAGCCGCGTGATGGAGGAAACGTTACGGCAAAGAAACGTTGATCGTCGGTAGGAATCAAAATTTTGGAGCCTAAAATGATGGATTTATGACTCGGAAATGGCATCTCATTGCCTGAGGCAATAAGAAGCGACGAGCGTCTCTGAGTGTCGATTCCGAATTGGGGTCTTATAAGCGATTCTGATAACCGAGCAGAAAGTTATGCCCGTTTGACCGAAGGGGTGTCGTCGTATCCGAGCGCATCAAGAGCCGCGACGGCACTCCAGGAGCGGAATCCAGGCGACGGACCGGAAATATCTATATCCAACCCAGGGCCGACTGGGTTCGATTTCTGATTCGGAATTGTGTCCTTGTGGGCAGTTCCGATCACGGCGAAGAAATATCCACGTCCTATCGAAGGGGTGCGAAAATAGGTGTACTGGTACACACGCTCCGCGGTGGCATTTCGGCCTCCGAACTTGGAATTCCGTGAGACTGGCGTCTTCTTGACTGTCTCAGAGAGTCGATTCTGAAAAGTTGTCACATAAGCAATTCTAATACTTGGGCCGAATGATATCTCCCGGTCTTCTACGGAAGGGGTGAGAGCAATCTGTCAGGGGTGACGATATTGGCGATTTTCGTGCGCCCACATTTACGATGCGGTGTGGAGCTCTCAAGCCGAGATGACCACGACCTCCGATCACCGTGATAGGCCAACTCTGAGTTACAGCCCCATAGGTGAGCTGCGTAATGGAGGAAACGTTAAAGCAAAGAAACGTAGATCGTCGGCAGGAATCAAAATTTTGAAGCCCGAAACGAAGGATTTTTTACTCGGAAACGACGTCTTATCATATGAGACTATAAGAGGCAACGAGCGCCTCTGAGTGCCGATTCTGAATTGGGGTCTTATAAGCAATTCCGATAACCGAGCAGAAAGTTGTGCCTGTTTGACCGAAGGGGTGTCGGAATCCGAGCGCATCGGGAGCCGCGACGGCAGTCCCGGAGCTGAATTTGGGTGTCGGTCTAGAAATCTCCGAATCGCACCCAGGGCCAACCAGGTCGAAGTGCATTTTGGAATTGGGGCTTCGCGGGCGGTTCTGATCATCGGGCGAAGAAATATCCACGTCTTACAAAAGGGGTGTAAAAATTGGTGTACTAGTACACACCCTCCGGGTGGCATTTCGGCCTTCGAACTCAGAATTCCGTGAGACTAGCATATTCTCAATCGTCTCGGAGAACCGATTCCAAAACGTGGTCACATAAGTGATTCCGATATTCGGGCGGAAAGTTATGCTCAGTTCTTCCGCAGAGGGGGTGAGAGCAATCCATCAGGGGTGATGATATCGGCGATTTTCGTACGCCCATGTTTACGACGTGGGGAGGAGCTCTCGGACCGAGATGACCATGACGTTTGATCACCATGGTAGGCCGACTCTGAGTTACGGCCCCACAGGTGAGCTGTGTGATGGAGGAAATGTTACTATAAAGAAACATGGATCGTCGGTAGGAATCGAAATTTTGGAGCCCGAAACAATGGATTATTCACTCGGAAACGACATCTTATCACCTGAGGCTATAAGAGGCGACGAACGCCTCTGATTGCCAATTCCGAATTGGGGTGTCATAAGCAATTTTGATAACCGAGCGGAAAGTTATGCTTGTTTGACTGAAGGGGTGTCGTAATCCGAGCTCATCAGGAGCCGCGATGGCGCTGCCGGAGCGGAATCTGGGCGCCGAATCAAAAATCTCTATATCCGACCCAGAGCCGATCGGGTAAGAGTGTCGATTTAGAATGGAGTCCTTGCGGGCGGTTCCGATCACGGGTGAAGAAATATCCGTGGCTTACCGAACAGGTGCAAAAATTGGTGTACTAGTACACACGCTCCGTGGTGGCATTTCGGTCTCCGAACTCGAAATTCTGCGAAACCGACGTCTTGTCGACCATCTCAGAGAGCCGATTTCGATAAGTGGTCACATTAGTGTTTCCGATACCCAAGCGGAAAGTTATGCCCAGTTCTTCCACAGAAGGGGGTGAGAGCAATCCGTCAGGGGTGACGATATCGGTGATTTTTATGCGCCCACGTTTACAATGCGGGGAGGAGTTCTCGGGCCGAGATGACCATGACGTCTGATCGCCGTGATAGGCCGACTCTGAGTTGCGGCCCTACAGGTGAGCCACGTGATCGAGGAAATGTTACGGCAAAGAAACGTTGATCGTCGGCAGGAATCGAAATTTTGGAGCCTGAAATAATGGATTTTTGACTCGAAAATGGTGTCTCATTGCCTGAGGCAATAAGAGGTGACGAGACGGTGTGGAGCTCTCAAGCCGAGGTGACTACGACCTCCGATCACCGTGATAGGCCGACTCTCAGTTGCGGCCCCACAGGTGAGCCGCATGATGGAGGAAACGTTAAGACAAATAAACGTGGATCGTCGGCAGGAATCAAAATTTTGGAGCCCGAAATGATAGATTTTTTACTCAAAAATGGCATCTTATCATGTGAGGCTATAAGAGGTGATGAGCGCCTCTGAGTGCCGATTCCAAATTGGGGTCTTATAAGCGATTCCGATAACCGAGCAGAAAGTTGTGCCCATTTGACTGAAGGGTTGTCGGAATCCGAGTGCATCGGGTGTCGCGACGGTGCTCCCAGAGCTGAATCCAGGCGCCATACCAAAAATCTCTAAATATGACCATGGGCCGACCGGGTCGGAGTGCTGATTCGGAATTGGGTCCTCGCGGGCGGTTCTGATCACCGGGCAAAGCAATATCCGCATCTTACCGAAGGGGTGCAAAAATTAGTGTACTAGTACACACGCTCCGTAGTGGCATTTTGGCCTCCGAACTTGAAATTCCTCGAGACTGGCATCTTCTCGGCCATCTCGGAGAGCTGATTCCGAAAAGTGGTCACATAAGCGATTCCGATACTTGGGCGGAATGTTATGCTCAGTTCTTCCATAGAAGGGGGTGAGAGCAATCTGTCTATGGTGACAATGTCGGCGATTTTCGTGCGCCCACATTTACAATGCGGGGAGGAGCTCTCGAGCCGAAATGACCACGGCCTCCGATCACCGTGATAGGCCGACTCTGAGTTGCGGCTCCACAGGTGAGCCGCGTGATGGAGGAAACGTTAAGGCAAAGAAACGTGAATCGCCGGCAGGAATCAAAATTTTGGAGCCCAAAATGATGGATTTTTTACTCAAAAATGGCATCTTATCATGTGAGGCTATAAGACGCGACGAGCGCCTTTGAGTGCCAATTCCGAATTGGGGTCATATAAGCGATTCCGATAATTGAGCGGAAAGTTGTGCCCGTTTGAATGAAGGGTTGTCGGAATCCGAGCACATCGGGTGTCGCGACGGTGCTCCCGGAGCTGAATCCGGGTGCCATACCGAAAATCTCCAGATACGACAATTGGCCGACCTGGTCAGAGTGCCGATTCAGAATTGGGTCCTCGCGGGCGGTTCCGATCACCGGGTGAAGAAATATCCGCGTCTTACCCAAGGGGTGCAAAAATCGGTGTACTAGTACACACTCTCCGCAGTGGCATTTTGGCCTCCGAACTCGGAATTCCTCGAGACTGGCGTTTTCTCGACCGTCTCGGAGAGCCGATTCCGAAAAGTGGTCACATAAGCAATTCTGATACTTGGGCGGAATGTTATGCCCAGTTCCTTCATAGAAGGGGGTGAGAGCAATCTATCTGGGATGACGATATCGGCGATTTTTGTGAGCCCATGTTTACGATGCGGGAAGGAGCTCTCGAGCCGAGATGACCACGACCTCCGATCGCCGTGATAGGCCAATACTGAGTTTTGGACCTACAGGTGAGCCGCGTGATGGAGGAAACGTTAAGGCAATGAAACATGGATCGTCGGCAGGAATCAAAATTATGGAGCCCCAAATGATAGATTTTCGACTCGAAATGGTGTCTTATCACCTGAGGCAATAAAAGGCGACGAGCGCCTCTGAGTGTCGATTCCGAATTGGGGTCTCATAAGCGATTCTGATAACCGAGCGGAAAGTTATGCCCGTTTGATCGAAAGGGTGTCAGAATCCAATCGCATCGGGAGCCGCGATCGCGCTCCCGGAGCGGAATCTGGGCGACGGACTGAAAATCCCCAAATCTGACCATGGGCTGACCGGGTCGGAGTGCCGATTTGGAATTGGGTCCTTGCGGGCGGTTCTGATCACCGGGTGAAGAAATATCTGCGTCTTATCGAAGAGGTTCAAAAATCGGTGTACTCACATGCTCCGTAGTGACATTTCGGCCTCCGATATCGGAATTCCGTGAGACTGACATCTTCTAGACCGTCTCGGAGAGTCGATTCCGAAAAGTGGTCACATAAGCGATTCCAATACTTAGGCGGAAGGTTATGCCCAGTTCTTCCACAGAAGGGGGTGAGAGTAATCCATAAGGGGTGACGATATCGGCGATTTTCGTGCGCCCACGTTTACGACGCGGGGAGGAGCTCTCAGGCCAAGATGACCATGCCTTCCGATCGCCGTGATAGGCTGACTTGGAGTTGTGGCCCCACAGGTGAGCTGCGTGATGGAGGAAACATTAAGGCAATGAAACGTGGATCGTTGGCAGGAATCGAAATTTTGGAGCCCAAAACGATGGATTTTTTACTCGGAAACAGCGTCTTATCGTGTGAGGCTATAAGAGGTGATGAGCGCCTCTGAGTTTCGATTCCGAATTGGAGTCTTATAAGCGATTCTGATAACCGAGCAGAAAGTTGTGCCCATTTGACCGAAGGGGTGTCGGAATCCGAGCGCATCGGGAGTCGCGACGGCGCTCCCAGAGCTGAATCCGAGTGTCGGATAGAAAATCTCCAAATCTGACCCAGGGCCGACCGAGGTGGAGTGCCATTTTGGAATTGGGGCCTCAAGGGTGGTTCTGATCACCGGGCGAAGAAATATCCGCGTCTTACTGAAGGGGTGCAAAAATCAGTGTACTAACACACGCTTCGAGTGGCATTTTGGCCTCCAAACTTAGAATTCCACGAGACCGGCGTCTTCTCGACCGTCTCAGAGTGCCGATTCTGAAAAGTGGTCACATAAGTGATTCCGATACCCGGGCAGAAAGTTATGCTCAGTTCTTCCACATAAGGGGGTGAGAGTAATTTGTCAGGGGTGACGATATCGGCGATTTTCATGCGCCCACGTTTACGACGCGGGGAGGAGCTCTCGAGCCGAGATGACCATGACTTCCAATCGGCGTGATAGGCCGACTCTGAGTTGCGGTCCCACAGATGAGCCGGGTGATGGAGGGAACGTTACTGCAAAGAAAGGTGGATTGTCGGTAGGAATCAAAATTTTGGAGCACGAAACAATGGATTATCATCTCGGAAATGGCGTCTTATCACTTGAGGCTATAAGAGGCGACGAACGCCTATGAGTGCCGATTCCAAATTGGGGTCTTATAAGCAATTCCGATAACCAAGCAAAAAGTTATGCTCATTTGACCGAAGGGGTGTCAGAATCCGAGCTCATCCTGAGCCGCGACGGCGCTCCCGGAGCGGTATCCAAGCGTCGAACCGAAAATCTCTGAATCTGACCCAGGGCCGACTGGGTCAGAATGCCTATTCGGAATTGGGTCCTCGCGGGAGGTTCCGATCACCAACTGAAGAATATCCGCGTCTTACCGAAGGGGTTCAAAAATCAGTGTACTAGTACACACGCTCCGTAGTGGCATTTCGGCCTCCGAACTCAGAATTCCTCGAGATCGGCGTCTTGTCGACCTTCTCGGAGAGCCGATTCCAAAAAGTGGTCACACAAGAGATTCCAATACTTGGGCGAAAGTTATGCCCAGTTCTTCCACAAAAGTGGGTGAGAGCAATCCATAAGGGGTGACGATATCGGCGATTTTCGTGCGCCCACGTTTACGACGCGGGGAGGAGCTCTCAGGCCAAGATGACCATGCCTTCCGATCGCCGTGATAGGCTGACTTGGAGTTGTGGCCCCACAGGTGAGCTGCGTGATGGAGGAAACATTAAGGCAATGAAACGTGGATCGTTGGCAGGAATCGAAATTTTGGAGCCCAAAACGATGGATTTTTTACTCGGAAACAGCGTCTTATCGTGTGAGGCTATAAGAGGTGATGAGCGCCTCTGAGTTTCGATTCCGAATTGGAGTCTTATAAGCGATTCTGATAACCGAGCAGAAAGTTGTGCCCATTTGACCGAAGGGGTGTCGGAATCCGAGCGCATCGGGAGTCGCGACGGCGCTCCCAGAGCTGAATCCGAGTGTCGGATAGAAAATCTCCAAATCTGACCCAGGGCCGACCGAGGTGGAGTGCCATTTTGGAATTGGGGCCTCAAGGGTGGTTCTGATCACCGGGCGAAGAAATATCCGCGTCTTACTGAAGGGGTGCAAAAATCAGTGTACTAACACACGCTTCGAGTGGCATTTTGGCCTCCAAACTTAGAATTCCACGAGACCGGCGTCTTCTCGACCGTCTCAGAGTGCCGATTCTGAAAAGTGGTCACATAAGTGATTCCGATACCCGGGCAGAAAGTTATGCTCAGTTCTTCCACATAAGGGGGTGAGAGTAATTTGTCAGGGGTGACGATATCGGCGATTTTCATGCGCCCACGTTTACGACGCGGGGAGGAGCTCTCGAGCCGAGATGACCATGACTTCCAATCGGCGTGATAGGCCGACTCTGAGTTGCGGTCCCACAGATGAGCGGGTGATGGAGGGAACGTTACTGCAAAGAAAGGTGGATTGTCGGTAGGAATCAAAATTTTGGAGCACGAAACAATGGATTATCATCTCGGAAATGGCGTCTTATCACTTGAGGCTATAAGAGGCGACGAACGCCTATGAGTGCCGATTCCAAATTGGGGTCTTATAAGCAATTCCGATAACCAAGCAAAAAGTTATGCTCATTTGACCGAAGGGGTGTCAGAATCCGAGCTCATCCTGAGCCGCGACGGCGCTCCGGAGCGGTATCCAAGCGTCGAACCGAAAATCTCTGAATCTGACCCAGGGCCGACTGGGTCAGAATGCCTATTCGGAATTGGGTCCTCGCGGGAGGTTCCGATCACCAACTGAAGAAATATCCGCGTCTTACCGAAGGGGTTCAAAAATCAGTGTACTAGTACACACGCTCCGTAGTGGCATTTCGGCCTCCGAACTCAGAATTCCTCGAGATCGGCGTCTTGTCGACCTTCTCGGAGAGCCGATTCCAAAAAGTGGTCACACAAGAGATTCCAATACTTGGGCGAAAGTTATGCCCAGTTCTTCCACAAAAGTGGGTGAGAGCAATCCATAAGGGGTGACGATATCGACGATTTTCGTGCGCCCACGTTTACGACGCGGGGAGGAGCTCTCGGGCCGAGATGACCATGACTTCCGATCACCGTGATAGGCTGACCCTGAGTTGCGGCCCCATAGGTGAGCCGCGTGATGGAGGAAATGTTACGATAGAGAAACGTGGATCATCGATAGGAATCAAAATTTTGGAGCCCAAAATGATGGAGTTTTGACTCGAAAACAGCACCTTATCGCTTGAGGCTATAAGAGGCAATGAGCGCCTCTGAGTGCCGATTTCGAATTGGGGTTTTATAAGTGATTCCGATAACTGGGCGAAAGTTATGCTCGTTTGACCGAAGGGGTGTCGGAATCCGAGCTCATCAGGAGCCGCGACTGTGCTCCCAGAGCAGAATCCGGGCATCGGACCAGAAATCTCTGTATCTGACGCAGGGCCAACTGGGTCGGAGTGCCGATTTGGAATTGGGTCCTCACGGGCAGTTCTGATCCCCGGGCGAAGAAGTATTCGTGCCTTACCGAAGGGGTGCAAAAATCGGTGTACTAGTACACACGCTCTGCGATGGCATTTCGGTCTTCGAACTCAGAATTCTGTGAGACCGACGTCTTGTTGACCATCTCAGAGGGCCGATTCCGAAAAGTGGTCACATAAGTGATTCCGATACCCGGGCGGAATGTTATGACTAGTTCTTCCACAGAAGGGAGTGAGAGCAATCAGTCATGGGTGACGATATCGGCAATTTTCGTACGCCCACGTTTACGATACGGGGAGGAGCTCTCGGGCCGAGATGACCATGATTTCTGATCGCCGTGATAGGCCGAATCTGAGTTGCGGCCCCATAGGTGAGCCGTGTGACGGAGGAAACGTTACGACAAAGAAACGTTGATCGTCGGCAGGAATCGAAATTTTGGAGCCCGAAACGATAGATTTTTGGCTCAGAAATGACATCTTATCACCTCAAGCAATAAGAGGCGATGAGCGCCTCTGAGTGCCGATTCCTAATTAGGGTCATATAAGCGATTCCGATAATCGAGCGGAAAGTTATGCCCGTTTGACCGAAGGGGTGTCGGAATCCGAGCGCATCGGGAGCCTCGACGGTGCTCTTGGAGCAGAATCCGGGCGCCAAACCAGAAGTCTCCAAATCTAAACCAGGGCCTACCGGGTCGGAGTGTTGATTCAGAATTGGGGCCTCACGGGCGGTCCTGATCAACGGGCTAAGAAATATCCACGTGTTACCGAAGGGGTGTGAAAATCGGTGTACTGTTACACACGCTCCGTAGTGGCATTTTGGCCTCCGAACTCGGCATTTCACGAGACCCGCGTCTTCTCGACCGTTTCAGAGAGCCGATTCCAAAAAGTGGTCACATAAGCGATTCCAATACCCGGGCGGAATGTAATGTCCTATCATGCCCTGCCAATTTAGTAGCGGAATAAATCGGGGAGGCATGAGAAAAGTGCATAGTAATGTAAATCACACTGCAGTTAAGTAATTCAGAGTATCTAACGAACAATAAATGTAATAAAACTCTTCATTTCATTAAAATTTCACTAAGACTATTACAACCACTAATTCAGAGCCAATACATAGGGCTCAATGACAACATTACATTGGAAAGAAATCTAAAGCAATAACTACTAGACTCCATTGTACTAGGGTAACTTCACGATTTGACTCCAGGTCGCTCATCACTCTGGTCCTATCCCATTGGTGTGTGTAACGTCATCCTCCGACTTACTTGAGACACAAGAACAAATAACGAAGGGTGAGCGATAACGCTCAGTAGGACTTAAATCTCATGAGTCAAGCACACTTCAAATAATTAATGCTTCAAAGGACAGAGTAACTAATGATAGAGCGAGTCCTGTAAAGTCGAGAAGGTAATAGCACCAGTATCAAGGTTCAAATAGCAGATGAATCAAGTATAGCACAAGGAATCAGATTAAAATCAAGTCATGATAGAAAACGATAGCAATCAACGTCATTGTCAAGCGATAGCAAGTAACATGTATAGCAAGGAGAGAGAGAGTAGTTGGCCATATAGAGAGTAAATTGCACTTTGATTGATTTTTTCATCAATCGAAATAGTACAGCAGTTTGATTAACTTTCGTCAATCGAGATAGTACTGCACTTTGGTTATCCGTAGATAGCCGAGAGAGAGTATAGCACTTGGTTGTCAATAGACAACGAGAGAACATAGCACTTTGTTTTGATTGTTATAGATTAATTTTGATAGTATGGCACTTGGATGTAATGCCGACATCTGATCATTGAACTCCTGCGGGCAAATGGCACTTTCGGGCGCACATCCCAGGACCAGATCGTGCCCTATATTGCCTGGTATTGGTTAATTTTATTATCTTAGACAATCATTAGATGGCCAAATAGAGTTCCAAGAAATAGATGAGAGCACTAAATGAATAGACGAGATAGTAGAGAGAGTGTGAATAGACGAGCAAGTAGAATATAGATGAGAGCTACAGGTCATTGCACATGAAACGTCGATTAAACGGGCGATAGTAACAGTTGCACAACACGTGCAATTGGTGTTGGCAGTCAGGTGGAATTCACTACCCTTCCACTGGCCATGTCATGAACAGGTTTAGAGGTCCGGCGTGATTCAAGATAAGAGCGAGAGAGCATTCTAAGGCCGTTTGGATCTTACTGATCCCTAAAGGGTATCATAGGTATTAAGGGCACAACCAGCTCGTCGACCATGTGAGAACCCATGGACAGAGGAGTCTTACGGAGGCCATGAACAAGGATTCACTAGTCCGATAGAAGGAATATCCAACAGAGAGTTTGTCCAAGTCAAGAGAAAGTGTATATATAGAAACAAGTGCTCGACGTTCCAGAGGAATTCTAGAACAGTGGAGCGTCGGTAATGGTATTCCCAAACATCGCGAGAAACGAAGACAAGTGCATTAAAAAATAGGGCAATTTAAGTACATTATTGAAGTAAATTACCAGATATCTTATGAGATATTTTCATGCCAAGTCAAGTCTTATTGGATGGTTAAAAGTTTTTTCTATAAGTAATAATTGTATAAATGGAATAATGTACAGAACCTTCGCCACACAAACCGTGGACTAAGGAGGAAGTGTCCCAGAGTGGGCCAGGAGAGTGCACCCCATCTCAAAGAGATGGAATGTTCTCACTCCACTGTCCACAACTCCAGGATAACAAAGCTAAAATGAGTCATGACCACACAATCGTGGACTATGGCAAAAAACAATGAAAGGGAAAAGAAAATGGAGAAACTGTAGAGCCCATGCCGTCAACAGTAGTAAGCGCATACCAGCCCATAATAATCTTCAAACGTCTTGATGTCCTTGAAGACTGCGAATCTTCCAAGTTTTGGCGAAATCCAAGCGGAACCTGAAAGCTTAAGAAGATATGAAGACCAAGCACGTTTATGCATATTAGGAGATTAAGATTAAAACAACCCA
>JACBKR010006696.1:0-10838 GCA_014218235.1 Colocasia esculenta
TGATGTCCAAACAAGTTGAAATTTCAAACACAAGCTAATTGGAAGGTTTTACAAATTATGTTGATTTTAGTTTAATTTTTAGAATTAATTTTTCACCCAACAATATTGTGTCCGGAAAATCATTATGTCAATAATTTTAGATATTTACATTTCTAAGATCAACACATTTTTTTAGAAATTATGGTATTTTCTGATTTCAATTCTGTTACAGAATTCTGGTGACGCCTTGTCGGAGTGCTCACCTCAGAATACAACATTGTAATAGTTTTATTAATACAAAGATAATTCCTAAAATAAAGATAATTATATCTCATGTAAATGATTGTGTTTGTCAACCAAAATCATATTTATCTAAATTTTTAATAAATATAATTTTGGGATGTTACAAAGACGTCCTTCTCACGCAGCTGCTCGGTGTCGTTCTTGGTGACACCTGTCTGTGTACCTTCTGGACCTCGTGGAGGTCTGGGATGGCTGTACTTGCGTGGAGAGACTTTGGTCTCATGTGGTCGCTCCGGTGTTCAGTGAGCTCTTTGCCTCGGCAGATGCGTGCCGAGGGTTGCTTCCACATCGTGTCCGACTCTGCTAGTTCAGCGGGAGTCGTGTCTTGCTCGACCTGGTTGTTGGTCGTGGCGTTACTCTATTTCCGCTGCTTGGTAGTACCCTGATGCATGTTTTCCTTCACATTACAGCTTTCTAGAGTGGTTGCTTCTTCTTTTCTTTGGAGTTCCTGCTACTGTGGCTAGTAAGGGACTGGTTATCCTTACTAGGCCTTGTTCGCGAGGCTCACCCCCTACTTTCTTCAAGTAGGGGCTCGTTGTCGTAGGAGTTCGTTGTCGGACGGTTGTGGGGGCAGTTGGTTCCGCCGTGCGTTGCCAGTATGTGAGTTGTGAGCGTGGGAGCTCTTGTACTGTGTGAGTGAGAGTTTCTTTTTTGCAAGTCCTCGAGGTATGCCCTTAAGGATTGCACTTTTCTTTCTGTACCTGTACTTTTATTTGGGACATGCTGTACAAAATTTCCTTATAATGTACGGACTCTCTTGTTATAGTTATTTGAATTCATTGCTTATCTCACTGGACTAAATTCTAACCCTTTTGGGTCTTCGGATCCGTGGGTGGCGGCGCGACCTTCGGGGTCCCTGGCGGGGGTCTGGGAGGTCAGGTCGTTACATTGCCAGAAGGCTTTCTATTGCTCTGAACATTGCATAACTCTAAAAATTCATTCCATAGTCTCACCCAATTTTCAGGTCATTGGGATTGGGGTTCCATTAAACCTAGGAGGATTAATTCGTTGAAAGTTCTCATATAAGTCTCATGCCCCATTTCTTGCTCTTGCTTAAATCACATTGTTAAGGGCTTGAGTTAACCCCTGTACGGTCCTTTGCAATTCCCGCATTTGTGCACGCTCTCCAGACATCTCCTCTAGTCTCCTGTGAGTAGCAACAATTAAATAATTTCTTCTTAAACTTAGGGTGCTCATACATATAGTTAATGCCCCTAGCATAACCCCAAGCTTTTACCTAATCTCACCATGTCACGTCCCGACGCGGAATATCAGAATGCGAGTCAGTTGCAAGCAAATGGTATAGAGCGAGTACTAGACATTAAACCATTGCACTATTGAATAATTTTAAAGCAAATTCATTCATTATAACTTTCCAAATGTCTAGTTACAACCACTAATATTAGGGCCATTCTATAGGGCCCACTTACATTGAAATAAAAGAAAAAGAGTAACTATGACTCTAACATATTTCTAGGATACTAGGGTACTCGTGACGTCACTCCTGGTCGTTCCCATCCTCTTGAGTGTATAGTTCATCCTCGGCTTCACCTAGGAACACAACGACAAATAACGCAGGGTGAGCGATAACGCCCAGTAGGACTTAAATATAAATAGTCAAGCAGGCTTTAAATAGTTAATGCATTAAAGGCAGAGCAACTAATGATAGAACAAGAGAGTCAAGTAAAAGATAGCAGGAATAGCACGTGAACGAAATAGCACAACTTTTCAAATATAGCAAGAGTGTCGAGTATAGCACAAAATAGCAAGATGGCCATAGCATAATGTCACAAAGTATAGCAATAGCACAACGAGTATAGTATAGCACTTTTGTTAATAGACAACGAGAGAACATAGCACTTTTTTATTGTCATTTAGATAGTCGAGATAGATAGCACTTGAGTGTAATGCCAAACACTTTGATCATTTAACTCCCATGGGCACTAGCACTTTCGGGCGCACATCCTAGGACCAGATCGGGCCCTTTATATATTGCCAGGCATTGTTTATATTGTTTATCTTTAGACAATCCTTATTGGCCAATACAAAGTACCAAGAAATAGATGAGAGCACTAGATGAATAGATGAGATAGTAGAGTGAACGTGAATAGATGAGCGAGTAGAGCATAGATGAGAGCTAGTGGACGTTGCACAAACACGTCGAGTAAACAAGCGATAGTAACAGTTGCACAACATGCACACGTGGTTTTGGCAGTCAGTGGAACTCACTACCTTTCCACTGGCCATGTTAAGCACAGGTTCAGAGGTTCAGCGTGATTCAAGACAAGTGCGAACTTCTAATAGCCGTTTGGATCATGTTGATCCCTAAAGGGTATCATAGGTGTTAGGGTACAACCGGCTCGTCAACTATGTGGGAATCCATGGACAGAGGAGACTTACGGAGGTCTTGAACAAAGACTCACTAGTCCGGCGGACGGAGTATCCGATGGAGAGTTCGTCCAAGTCAAGAGAGTGTGTATATGAAAACAAGCGCTCGACGTTCTAGAGAAGTTCTAGAACAGTGGAGCGTCGGTATCGGTGTTCCAAAGCATCACGTGAAACATACACAAGTATAATTAAGTATGAGGCAATTTAATGACATAAATTACCAGATCAATTATGTAACATGTTCATGCCAATTAAGCCATATTTGGATGGTTCAAAGTGTGTGTGCATGTGAACAAGAAAATCATGGACAAGATAGATCATGTGATTGACTTAATTAATTAAAATATATTCCATAATTACCACTTCATTTTTCAGTGTTTAACACAGTTAACAAGATATGGGAATAGCTGTAGAACAACAAGACTTGCAAAAAGATGGTTTTTTTTGCAAAAAGTTAGATCGCGACGCACCCTAATGAGGGTCGCGACAAGGTCAACTGAGATCGCGACGGGGTCTTATACAGGTTGCGACGGGCTTGTCGGTTCGGGCAGGCAGGTCGCGACGGGGTCATGTGAGGGTCGCAACGGGTTCAACAGACCGGGCAGCCGGATCACTACGACGCACCCTGTCGCGATCAGATCGCGACAGCAGGCTCTGTCGCGACGGCCTTGTGAACGCAGCCTATCGGGCCGTTGTGTTCACAGGGTCTAAGCCCGAGTCCGACAGGGAAAGAACATGTCATTGGGTGCGGGCCAGACTTTCTCTATTTGACACAGGGCGATTCAGAAAATTATAACTATTTGCACTAACGATGAAAAATCATGAAACTAGTTGTGATTGTTCTAGTCATGCATGGGTACCTAATGTAAATAGGAATTGGAAAACAAATAGGGTTTCAACATGCTTTGGTCGTGGTATTCATGAAGAACTTAGAACAGTACTTAGATGTGATCAACGAATTAATTCGCATGATAGGGTGGATGGAAATTAGGGCTTTCAAGGGAAAAAGAAGCCTAACATCTATCAGTTCTTACAGTAAAAATCTCATGGCGTGAGGACGAGTATACATGAAGATATGAATTTAATAAGAGGGTTCGGGGTCATGAAGTTCACAGGACTTTGAAAATTGAGAACTAAATATTTGCTCAATGGAAAATATGAAACCAAAAGGCTTTTGTTCCTGATGGATGAAACATCCTACAGAAAAATTAGCATGGTTTATGCTCGTGAGAATACCTACCTTTCACGTTTTTCCCTTCTGGGGCATGAACATGAAGAACTCGGGGAAGAATTTGGGAGATCCCTCTTCTCCACGAATTCTCCTCCTCTTGGTCTCTCTTCCTGGTCCAGCAACCCCTTAGCACGAACTAGGGCCGGCCATGAGGGCTTTAGGAGAGTATTTAAGCTTCTCCCTATTCCCTTTCCTATTTGGACCCTAATTCCCTTAAATTCTGAATTTCCTCTTTCCTCTCCCCTTTTTAAGCAAGAGATCTCCTAATTGGGTGAGAGAGAGAGGATTTCGTGGCCAAGCAATTGGGGTAGGTTTATGATTCCAAATCCAACTCAAACCACTTATTTAATTGCCTTAAATACCTCTTTTTATTTAAGTAATATTTTAGTTACAATTTTAGGGTAACTTCCCAAGTGTGCTGCATACCTTGCCAGTCTATAGCATCTTCCAGCAACTGAGATTTCTTCACCATCTCGGCATAGGTCTAGATGTCGAGAGGTGCTAGTTGGGTGATGTATTGTGGCTTAAGGCCGTTGAGAAAGCGCTTAGCCTTCATTCTTCTAGTAGCTACCAGGTGTGTCGCATACCTTGCCAATCTAGAGAATTGGGCCTCATATTCAGCCACAGTCAGGCTCCTCTGTTTCAGAGCAGCAAATTCCGCAGCCTTCCTTTCTTGGACACGCTTAGAGAAGTACTTGGAGTTGAAAGCTTCTTTAAACTCGTTCCAGGTGAATTGCCCATTCTCTCTAGTAGCTTCCACTGACTCCCACCAAGCGCAGGCGTCCTTCTCCAGTTCAAATGTGGCCAGTAGCAGCTTATCCCCGACTGCACAATGGATAACACGGAAAGTTCTTTCCGTTTCCTTCAGCCAATGCTCGGCTTCATCCAGATCTGTGGATCCACTGAACCTAGGCGGGTTCAAAGTTCTGAAGTTATGATGCAGATCGCCTGCACCGACACGATTACCCCCACCTTGGGTAGCTTGCATGATGGCACGAGTCAACTCTTGGATGGTTTGTTGCAAGCCCCTCATTTGAGCACGTTCAGCAGTCATCTTTGTCGCTTAGTTCCTACAAAAATAATCTACTGTTATGATACTGATGTGAAATTTAATTTGTGTGTGTGTGAGTTTATTTTAGCTAGTTACCCTTGGCTCTAACCACAACTCACATAGGTCGGATAATTAACTCTAGTCTAGGCTGGTCAACCTAGATCATCCTATACATAAGAATACCTAGGCTCTGATACCATAAAACTATCACGCCCGACGCGGAATATCGGAACGCGAGGCAATTGCAAGTAAATGGTATAGAGCGAGTACTAGACATCAAACCATTGCACAATTGAATAATTCTAAAGTAAATTCATTTCATTAATAACTTTCAAATGTCTGGTTACAACCACTAATATCAGAGCCATTCTATAGGGCCCACTTACATGAAATAAAAGAAAAGATTAACTATGACTCTAACATATTACTAGGACACTAGGTAGTCGTGACATCACTCCTGCTCGTTCTCATCCTCTTGAGTGTATAGTTCATCCTCGGTTTCACCTGGGAACAAAACGACAAATAACGCAGGGTGAGCGATAACGCCCAGTAGGACTTAAATCTTAATAGTCAAGCAGGCTTTACATAGTTAATGCATTAAAGGCAGAGCAACTAATGATAGAACGAGAGAGTCAAGTAAAAGATAACAGGATAACATGTGAACGAAATAGTACAACTTTTCAAATATAGCAAGAGTGTCGAGTATAGTACAAAATAGCAAGATGGCCATAGCACAATAGCACAACGAGTATAGTATAGCACTTTTGTCAATAGACAACGAGAGAACATATCACTTTTTGATTGTCATTTAGATAGTCGAGATAGATAGCACTCGAGTGTAATGCCAAACACTCTGATCATTTAACTCCCATGGGCACTAGCACTTTCGGGCGCACATCCTAGGACCAGATCGGGCCCTTTATATATTGCCAGGCATTGGTATATTGTTTATCTTTAGACAATCCGTCATTGGCCAATACAGAGTACTAAGAAATAGATGAGAGCACTAGATGAATAGACGAGATAGTAGAGTGAACGTGAATAGATGAGCGAGTAGAGCATAGATGAGAGCTAGTGGACAATGCACATAACACGTCAAGTAAACAGGCGATAATAACATTGCACAACACGCGCACGTGGTGTTGGCAATCAAGTGGAACTCACTACTTTTCCACTGGCCATGTTAAGCATAGGTCCAAGGTCTGGTGTGATTCAAGATAAAAGTGAACTTCTAATAGCCATTTGGATCTTGTTGATCCCTAAAGGGTATCATAGTGTTAGGGTACAACCGGCTCGTCAACCATGTGGAAATCCATGGACAGAGGAGACATACGGAGGCCTTGAACAAAGACTCACTAGTCCAGCGGAAGGAGTATCCGACGGAGAGTTCGTCCAAGTCAAGAGAGTGTGTATACGTAAACAAGTGCTCAACGTTCTAGAGGAGTTCTAGAATAGGAGCGTCAGTATCGCTGTTCCAAACCATCGCGAGATATGTACACAAGTAAAATTAAGAATGAGGCAATTTAATGACATAAATTACCAGATCATTATGTAACATGTTCATGCCAATTAAGCCAATTTGGAAGGTTCAAAGTGTGTGTGCATGTGAACAAGAAAATCATGGACAAGATAGATCATGTGATTGACTTAATTTAATTAAAAATATATTCCATAATTACAACTTCATTTTTTAGTGTTTAACACAGTTAACAAGATATGGGAATAGCTAGAGAACAACAAGACTTGCAAAAAGAATGTTTTTCTGCAAAAAGTCAGATCGCGATGCACTCTAATAAGGGTCGCGACAGGGTCAACTGAGATCGCGATGGGGTCTTGTACAGGTCACGATGGGCTTGTCGGTTCGGGCAGGCAGGTCGCGACGGGGTCATGTGAGGGTCGCGACGGGTTCAAAAGCGGGCAGCCGGATCGCGAAGACATGCCCTGTCGCGATTAGATCGCGACAGCAGGATCTGTCGCGATGGCCTTGTGAACGCGGCCTATCGGGCCGTCACGTTCACAGGGTCTGAGCCCGAGTCCGACAGGGAAAGAATAGGTCATTTTTTTGTGGGCCATACTTTCTCTATTTGACACAGGGTGATTCAAAAAATCATAACTATTTGCACAAACGATGAAAAATTATCAAACCAGTTGTGAATTGTTCTAGTCATGCATGGGTACTACAGTAATAAGAATTGAAAAAAAAACAGGGTCTCAACATGCTTTGGTCTTGGTGTTCATGAAGAACTTAGAACATTACTCAGATGAGATCAACGAATTAATTCACATGATAGGGTGGATGGAAATTAGGCCTTTCAGGGGCAAAAGAAGCCTAACATCCATCAATTTTTACAGTAAAAATCTCATGGCATGGGGACGAGTATACATGAAGATATGAATTTAATAAGAGGGTTTGGGGTCATGAAGTTCACAGGACTTTGAAATTTGAGAACTAAATATTTGCATGATGGAAAAATATGAAACTAAATGGCTTTTGTTCCTGATGGAAGAAAATCCTACTGAAAAATTATCATGGTTGATGCTCGTGAGAATGCCTACCTTTCACGTTTTTCCTTCTAGGCAAGAACTTGAAGAACTCGGGGAAGAACTTGGGAGATCCCTCTTCTCCACAAATTCTCCTCCTCTTTGCCTCTCTTCCAAGTCCAGCAACCCCTTGGCATGAGCTAGGGTCAGCCATGAGGACTTTAGGAGAGTATTTAAGCTTCTCCCCATTCCCTTACCTAATTGGACTCTAAGTCCCTTAAATTCTGAATTTCCTCTTTTCCTCTCCCTTTTTAAGCAAGAGATCTCCTAATTGGGTAAGATAGAGAGGATTTCGTGGCTAAGTAATTGGGGTAGGTTTAGGATTCCAAATCCAACTCAAACCACTTATTTAATTGTCTTAAATACCCTCTTTTTGTTTAAGTAATATTTTAGTTACGAATTTAGGGTAATTTCCCATATTCTTCTTTTTAAAATCCTTATTTTGGCCCACTAATTCAAATGGGTCAATTTAATAAAGCCCATTACTTATTTTCATTTGATGGGTTTTATTTAATTCTCTTTCCTTGATTTTTCCTAATTAATTTAATTAATTTTCTTTATTTGATTTCCAATTATCAAAATTTTAATATTATTAGATTTTTTTTTTCGAAAAAACCCAGGTTACTACATACTAGGTGCCTAGCTTAATGGTGAACACAACCTTATGGATCCTAGATCCTCACGATCAAGATTCCTATAGTTTATGTTTACAACTTAACCTCAAAATATCCTAAGACTTAGGGAAAGCCTAGGCTCTAATACCTCTGTCACGACCCGATTTTTAGTAGTGGAATTAATCGGGAGCTTGACGAACAAGTAAGCATGCAGATGCCATAGACGAGTGATAATATCAATAGGGCCCATAAATTCAATATTCAAACTCTTTATTCATCATAAACGATTATTACAATCTCTAATGTCACAAAGAACAACTCTCTAGTCTCATCTATCTCTCAAGAAAGACAAGATTACAAATGATGACCAATCTTCATAACTAACTAAATAATCACTCTCTACGGGGTATGTCACACTGGCGCACAAGTCCCATCATCAAATATACTCCTTATCTTCACTACCTGAAATGTTAGAAGGCAGGTATGAGCAAACTAGACCAATAGGATTTATATCTCAATGTGCAGGCAATAATATAGTGATTAACGCTTTAAGAACTAGGCAACCATGAGTAATCAAGCTAAATGATTAAACACGACAAAATCGATGACAAAGTGCTATCAAGATATCATGCAGACAGGAATGTATCGAGACATTAGAATTTAGACTATCAAGGTATAAAGTGTTTTTCATGAGACGAGCAAGTACTTTATTTTATTCAAGCAATAACAGTTAACAGTAATTGAACAACAGTAGTGCAATAGGAGAGTACGACAATAGTCGTTCAAAACAGGATAGTAGCAGTTTAGTAACAGTCAATGGTAGTACAGTAACAATGCAGTACGTCTGAACTAACAGACTAACAATAATAGTATAACAGTCAGATGTCTAGCTCAATCAGAACAGTCAGAACCGGCGCAAATGCAGACACCGTCATTAGCCCCTACAGGTATTTTCGGGTGGCTCTCTACCCCTAGGACTAGATTGGATCCCCTCGGACACTCTATGTGCCCTCAGTAGTATACATTTAAGTCGAGTAGAGTCGCAAGACCCGTTATAGTTCTTAGACAGTACGGAACAATACAAGACAATAGGAGCTGCGATAGCTTAAAAATCCCAAGAGGGTACTTTCACGAGTTCAAGAGTGTCACGTCAAGATGTTGTACAATCATGCCAACGGACATTGTTCACTAGTACAATCATGCCAACGGACATTGTTCACTAGTAGTCCGAGACTATCATGTCAAGAGTGAGTTCAATAGCATGTAATAGAAACAAATGACTGTCAATTCAATAACAATGGTTCGATGTTCATAAAGAGTGTCATGTTAATAATGATTTCAAGCATAACAAGTTATGTGAACATGATAGCAATGGTCAAGATTGAATTTTGGCAGCATAACGACCAATTTACACTTTAGTTAAATCCTTTCATTAATGGCTTGAGTCCATGATTATAATCTACACTTATGAGAACAAACACGAGAGAGGAAGTGCACGCTATCTCCAGGGAACTTCAATGGTACAACCAACTCCGTCTCCATGAGGGAATCCACAGAGTATGGAGATTATGGAGGTCTTAGAGAAAAGGTCACTAGTCTGTCGATACGGAATGACAGACGGAGAGTTCCAATTCCCTAAGAAAGGGTTGCCTATATTGCAAGCGTGTAGTGTAGAATGTCTCTCAATATCACAATCCACGATTTAACACAACGTAAAGCAAGTAACACAATGACCCAATATAGAACATGTAATAAAGCAACTTGCCTTTCAGTATTTTAACATGACATACTTTCAGGTACTATCAAAAGCTAGATCATGAAGGTAGAATATAGAATTCACATGATAGATCGAATCAAGCAATTCATTAGGAACAATTATAATCAAATTTCATGTTTTTATATATTTACATAGATTATAACTTTTAGGCCACTTGACAGACTGAACAATACTTCTTAGTAATCATATCATGCATGACATACGGCCTAGACTGACTGAAAAAGTATCGAGTGGGCTTTAGAAATTACGACGAGTTTAGTCATCAAGGATCTCATGGTTTATACAGAAAAAATGGTTCTTGGACGTAAAGTGGTTCCGACAGAAAAATCACGACGAGTTGAGTCGTAGCGGTCACAAATGACCGAAAACCGAAACACCATGCAAATGAAGCATATGGGGGTTAGGGTAAACCTATAAGTCATGATTGGTCAAATGGAAATCAACAAAAACATGTCAACTTCATGACGGACACAGTCGTCGCAATTTAAGTCACTGATCACGACACTGGACTGGTCGCGATTCAAACCAGCAGACAGATCGTGGACTGGGTTGCGCGATCTCGTGTTTTTGCTCGAAACTCAAGGTCTAGGGGTCTTTAGACGAGCTTCTCAACATGAGAAGAATCATGTCACTTTGGTTTCACTAATTTGACCTAGGGATGCATGAATCATGAGATTAACAAGGAAAGCCCTAAAACTGCGCGATGATGGCAAAACGCATAATACTTTTAACATGGGCCATGCAAATTGGGAAAAATAGGGGCAAATGAAAGTAGACTTGAAGAGATTTCCGATGGTATATGACATGTTATGTTTGAGCGAGATCACCCTACCTTTGATCGATGTTAAGAAGAGTCTTCTGCAGGTCGATGCAGAGAAGTAGCTGGGGAAGAGAGCTCTAGTGGTGGCGTTTCAACCTTCTATGGTGTCCAAACTCGCTCCACACGACCCAGTC
>JACBKR010006697.1:0-10745 GCA_014218235.1 Colocasia esculenta
TCTTTCCAAAACATTACAATCATTTCTTGTTATCTTTCTTTCTTCTCCCCCTTTGACATCAGCAAAAAGAATTGCATTATGTAGAAGGTGGAGGAGGAGGAGGAATGGGAACTAAGATTGTCTCAATGTTTGACAATCTTTTCTCCAGGGAAGTCAAGCTGGACTTTTTGATCTTGAATGGTTGTGAGTCTTGTATGCAAGTAATGTTCCATTCTGTCTGAGTTTTCTATCAAAGTAGTTGAATTCTGTCGAGATCAGCTGATATGGGTTGTGAAGAAGAAGATGATCCAGCTGACCAACCAGGCCTTTGCATGATCTTGAATTCCATTTTCAAATCAGTGATCTGTTGTCAATGTGAGCATTGAAATTCCTCATGCTCTCCAAATCATCCACTAGATGTGCAAAAGAAAGTCGTTGTGCTGATGATCTCATGTAGTGTCTGCTTGGTGTTGAAGACATCAGCCTGGGAATTTGCCAAAATTCCTGAAGAACTATCTCCAACCTTTTCTGGTGCTCCTTCAGCTCAACTGAAGCATCTGCCATTGTACCAATTAATCTATTGAATCTTTGAGCTGCATAGTCTGAGGCAGCTTTTTGCTCTATGAACTTGGAAGACACATGTTCTCCAATATCTGAATCCTCAACTCAAAGGTTTCTGACATGGTTGAATAAAGGTGTTCAAGGTTCAAATTTATCATTAAAAAGGTGAACAACTCTGGTGGAACAGAAGGTCCACCAGAGGATGTGGATGCTTGAATGTGGGTTGTGGAGAGACATGTGGAATGTCAAATTCAGTGTGCATGGAGGAGGGTTGAAACTGAGGTGAGAGGGGGCATGGAAGGGTAGTCACCTTCAGTGAGGCTTGAGGTGTTGCCCAACTAGAGAGCCCAGAGGGGGGGTGAATGGGTATTAAAGAAACTGATCTTTGATACCTGTTTACTAAAATAAATTACACAACAACTTAAATGAAGGTTAGAGTTAGAGGAATGAGGTAGCAATCACACAATACAACCACAAGACAGTAGGATTTTTATCTTTGTTCGGAAACTCCTTCCACAGGAGACTACGTCCAGTCCCTGAGCAATACCTCAGGATTTCACTAATCAAGGGTACAGTCCCCCTTAAGGACACAAACAACCCAGCTCAGCTGGTCTTCCTTCACACCCGAAGGGAACAACACCCTGGATACACCAAGTCTTCCTTCACACCAGAAGGGAACAACACCCTGGATACCACCAGGTCTTCCTTCACACCCGAGGGAACACCACAAAGAGAGTTTGAAAGACAAGCCCCTAGATCAAACTGCAACAAGCAATGATCTGAAGGACCTAGCACTGAGAGCAAAGAATCTAAATCTAGGCTCACTCTCAGAACTACACAAGCTCTCTTCAAATGATCTTTCACTAGCTAGTAGAGAGCAAAGAGCAAAAGCTAAGAGGAATGAAGTTTTCTGCTCTAAACTTTCTTCAGAAGAATTTGAATGTTTTTCTTAACGTTGTATGTTCTTCTGTTCTTCTGACTTGTATATATATATCTTCAATTTGAAATTTAGACGATAAAGAGCGTTGTCTCTCTTTTGAGTAGTCGTTAGACTGAATGGCATCTGGAGTCTTGGAAGCTTCTTGTCAACAGTCTTTTGATTACTTGAGCACGCAAAGAGATGAGATCTTCAAAGATATCTGATGTCTTCTATTTGTTTAACGTTGTATCCATGAAGCTAGTTCAGAGGTCTGCACAGATGTCAATCTAAATAGCAGACAGATAAGCTGTCTCTGATGTCAGTCAACGTGAGTAGCAATAGTCATGAAAATAGTAATGCAAAAGACTTAAGTCTAAAAGACGTTATCAGAGTAGGCACGATACAGGATGATATGGTCTGCATGCATGCAGAGATATGTTCAGATCTCATAAATGCAAAAGCGTCAGAGAAATGTCTATGTGGACTTTGACTGGTCAATGCTTAAGATGAATAAGATATCAATATATGAAAATGGTGACTGTATGATTTATGAAATCGTTATAAGTCATAGCAAATCGTTATGAGCGCAACAAGTCGTTATAGAGAGTAAATCGTTAAGCAAGTTGTTGCGAGTTCTAATGAAATCGTTCTGATAACTTATGAAGTCGTTACGAGAACTAAAGAAATCGTTACGGCTACCAAGTCGTTACGAGTTTCAAAGAAATAGTTACGAGGAATAAAGAAATCGTTACGGCTAGCAAGTCGTTAAGAGTTCTAAAGAAATCGTTACGAGAAATAAAGAAATCGTTACGGCTAGTAAGTCGTTACGAGTTTCAAAGAAATCGTTACGAGAACTTACGAAATTGTTACGGCTAGAAAGTCGTTGTGAGTTCTAAAGAAATCGTTACGAGAACTTACGAAATCGTTACGGCTAGCAAGTCGTTATGAGTTCTAAAGAAATCGTTACGAGAACTTACAAAATCGTTACGGCTAGCAAGTCGTTATGAGTTCTAAAGAAATCGTTACGAGAACTAGAAATTGTTACAGCTAGAAAGTCGTTATGAGTTCTAAAGAAATCGTTACGAGAACTTACGAAATTGTTACGGTTAGAAGTCGTTGTGAGTTTTAAAGAAATCGTTACGAGTAGAAGAAATCGTTATGACAGACAAGTCGTTGCGCTTTCTAAAGAAATCGTTGCGATGTCTTATAGAATCGTTATGAGATCTTTAGAAATCGTTACGGATCGATTTGTTTGAAACATCACGGTTTTTTCGGTCAGAAAGGATTGATCATAATACTTATGATCGTTATGATGACTCTATTATGAACTTATAAAGGAATCGTTCTGATTATCAATAGAAGTCTATATGAAGTATGAAAAAGTTGATACAAAGACTTGGACAAGACATGAAATGAGACTTTACCTGATTGTCTTGAACTTTCTTTTTGCTTTTATTTCCTGTCCTCAAGAGTCAAGTAATTCATTAGTAATGTTTTGTTAATCATCAAAATTAATATATAAATAAATGAATTATTTTATATGGGGACAGTTTGGTCATCAATCTCCCCCTTTTTGATGATGACAAATATACTAAACATCATACAAAAAATAAACATGTTTTTCAGAATGTCTTTAGTTTTCTCCCCCATTTTGTCAATAAGCAAAAAGATAGTCTATAAGACAAAGAAGAGAGAAGGTCTTGTATTAAGGGGAGGAAGATAGTACATAGGAGACAACAAAGAGGCATGCTGTGAGATGACAGCCCATGCCTTGATCTCAAGGTCTTCAAAAGTCTGTTGGAAAACTCCAGAAGCAACTGAAAAATTAGGACCCATGGATGGAATGGCCTTTGAATGTAAAGTTGCCGTAGCTTTTCAAGAATACTTCATACTGATCTGGGTCCAGATGATCTGAAGTAGGTGCTCTTTTCCAAAGCTGGCACGATGGAGAAATATCCAGAGAGATTGGATAGAAATCTTCTGATCAAGCAGATCCTGCTTCAGAGCATAGAAGGCAGTATATCTGGCTGCCCACTGAACATAGATCTCTTGAATTGATTTATGGAGTTGAGATCCATGAAGGCTTCGCTGAGAGAGATGGGCTTATCTTGACGAACCAAGGAACTGTTGATGGCCTGTAACTGAAGATGGGGTTCCTTGTAGAGTGTTTCCCATATGGTGGGAGTAAGCCTTTCACATTCAGAAATGAGTGGAGCCAAAACTTGAGAGGAAATGCGGCCAGAGTGGTATTCTCTGAAGATAAACATCAAAAAGGAGGCATTCTATTCTGCTTAGCTGACATTCTGCCCATCTGCTTGCAAACATGTCAAAGGCATGGGAGCTGCATCTGAGTCAAAACTACGGAGTGTAGCTTTGGCAGAAGGAGTGGAGAGTCAACTATGAGATCGGCAAAGTCCACTGTGAGGGAAGATTTACTGACGTTCTGATCTCAGCATCACTAAGGCTGAATGAAATTGGTAGAACTGTACTTCAGGCAGCTTGTTCAATAGCAAAAATCACTGTACAGCTGAAAATTCTTGGCAATTCTGATCTCTTTCAAAATGAAGGGTCCCCACGAGTTCTTATGCTGAATAATGAACCACTCAGAAAGAGTGAGGGGGTGAGCTCGATGGGTAGAGATTCCCTGGCAGTCAAATATTTGTTGTATTGAGCTTTGTTGCCCTTGACAAGGCCCACTGATCTTCAGTCTTGAACTCAGTGCCCTCAAAGATTTTGGATTTGAGGGTGGGACAGCTGGGTAAGAGGAAGAACAATGTTAGATGCTCAGAGAGGTTGAGGAAAGGAATACCATAGATGGTGGAGAGGATGCATTTTTGAAGCATATTCCTTATAGAGTGATCTTCTTGAGGTTCGAGGGTAAGAGAGGTACCCAAGAGAGGAAATATGGTGAGGAGGGGATGCTGACAGAGGATGATTGTTTCCTCTTTTCTTGGCAGGACTGGGAGGATCAGTCCTGTGGATATGAGTGGCAGTGGAGAGAAATGGTGATAAGGATATTTCTCTCAAAATCATCCGACAGATTTGGTCAAAGACACCAAGTAGTGAGGTTTTTTCGGAATGAAAGTGACAGAGGAAGGAGAGTAGGAGGATAGAAGAGGTGTTTGGGATTGAAGGAGTAGACGGAGTGTGAACTGAGTGGTTTGAGTGAGAGGTGAAGAAGGTGAGAATGAGATGGAGCTGAGGTGTGAGAAGGAGTGGGAGAGAAAGAAGGTTGAGATGAATGAGAGAGGAGAAGGTTGGGTGCGAGGACGAGGATGTTTGAGAGTTGGTGGTGCTGGAGGGGCTGTAGAAGGAGATGAAGGTGAAGAGAGGGTGGAGTTGCAAGAGGTAGAAGTGTCAGGGGCCTTGGTAGCTGTCATGGCTCTTTCCCTTTGCATGACTTTCTTTGACAACTGAAGAGGGTCCTGATGACCCTGAAGCTTGCACAGATGGCCCTGGTGGCCCTGACTCTTGAGCTGAGCCCTGCTGGCGAGACTCTTGAGCTGGAGGCCCTGGTGGCCGGGGAACAGCAGCTGGTCTGCTCTGAGTAGCTGCAGGAGAAAGTCCAGCACTTGTCCTTGAAAGCACAGATAACATCGATTTCATATCTGCATTTCCTTGTTGAAACCATTTCATAGCATTTCTGACTGAGGATAGTTCAGAAGTAGTTGAAGCTTGGCTGGCAATTATTCCTTGGACACTAGACTGCACTGCTGACAGAATCTCTCCCTGAGCCTTCAACAATTCCAAAAAGGTTTCAGATTGACTTTCCTATGGCTCTTTTGAGTTTTCTGTGAACTATCTCTTGCTTTCCTCTGAGGTGCTGGTTCTTCAATAGACTGCTCCCCTGAGCAGGAGCTTCCTCTTCAACTTCCATTTGCTCCCCCTGAGCAGGGCTTCCTCTTCAACTGGATCTACTGGAGCACTGGACTGCTCCACAGGAATGATTCTTAAGTGGCCTTCTGCCACAGCTTCTCCATTTCAATTTCACCAGACTGTGAGTCGATTCGAGTGGAGAGAGCTGATTCAACTAAATTCCTAAGAATTGAGACAATTATTGAGGTAGGCGAATCACTGGCTTTATCTGCCACTTCCTCCTCAAATACAGAAGCTGTAAGAGATTGGCTGAAATGCTGGTGCTACTGCCTGCTGCTCTGCTGCGATGAAGCTGCTTGCTGCTCTGCTACTGACTCTTCTGCTGCTGCTGCTATGCTGGTGCTACTGATTGCTGATCTGCTGATGGTGTTACTACTGCCATTTCCTGAACATCAGGAATTTCTACATCACCAATTATGGCCTCTCCCTCGGCCACAGTGGTCTTAGACCATACACCTTCAATTACAGAGAAACCACTTTTCTTGAGATTTCTGGCCTTATACACGGCCCCATCTCTCCACAACTGCCCAGATAAATCTATTCCAAAGTGTTGAAAAACTTGTAAGAAGATGAGCATAGGGCAATGAGACATTTAACTTACTTTTTGTATCCGTATTTTAGTCTCTGGCAAATTTCATCCTTTCCAACATGACTTGCGCCATATTTATCTCCTTTTGTTGAATCGCCCAAAACATCATATCTGAATCTGCCCTAGTGCACGGTGAGAAGGTGGCACTGCGAGGAACCAAAATTTGACAGATAATGAAATGAAGAAGACGGTTGTATGCATTCATCTGATAATATCCCATTTTCGTCTCTTAGCCTAAACCCTGGACCTATAATGCCAAGGCCTTTTGCTCATCGTTCACTGCGTGAAACCCACTGAATCCAGACGTCTTTCACTCCAAACAACATGTGCAACAACTCATGATCGACTTTATTTTGGATTCCCTTTACCGATGATACAAGGGACCCATCTGCCTCTGACCTTAAGCACACATAAAATGCTTTCACCAGGTGGGATAGCTTACTCGGTGAAAGTGGCAATTTCCATCCACTGCATCCTTCTCAGAGTTTCTGCTATACTTCCCTTATTCTTCTCGAGATTTGGAACATCCACTGCCTTGTTTCCGCATACCTTTGTTTTCACGAAGGTGAACCTTTCCTGCTGTTCTGCGGATAGGTATCAGCACTGTAGCCCCCTACACTTCCGGAGATCATCGGAGCGGCCATGGGTAGAGAGAAGAAGAACTGTTCTGAGAAAGGAGATGATGGAAAGATGGAAGCCCTCGAGGGATTCTTCGCGGGAAGAGGGGAAAGCTTCAATCTTGCAGAGAGTCGATGCCGGAATCGTTAGGCATCGACTTGGGTGAATAGATAAAGGGATAGGGAAAGGTAGAAGATGAGTCGTTCCTAGAACGATTTGACTAATTAGAATTATTTATCAAAAACAGGAAGCACCAAAAGGCGGTAAACGGCACAAGGCGACAAAAGGGTTGACGAGTCAAACTGCTTTTAACACATAGCGGTCAAGGAAGAGTAAATAAACTGAGTTTTGCTTAAAGTGAGAGAGAGAGAGAAAATTTTCATTTATTCTGAAAAATTTATATGCCATTTTAAATACAGGAATCTTTTCACAAATGCACATCCCTAATTCCCTTCTAAGAGAAGTAAATCTCTCTTCAGGTAGGGCTTTTGTGAAGATATCTGCTAGTTGGCTATTGTATCAAAAAGGATATTCTATATTTCCATTTGCAACATGATCATGAATAAAATGATATCTAACCTCAATATGTTTTGTCCTTGAGTGCTGAACTGGATTCTTGGTCAGATTAATGGCACTGGTGTTGTCACACAGCAATGGAATTGATTTGATATTTAATCCAAAGTCTTCAAGTTGTTGCTTTATCCAAAGGAGTTGTGTACAGCAACTTCCAGCAGCTACATATTCAGCTTCAGCTGTTGATAGTGCCACTGAGTTTTGTTTCTTTGAAGACCATGATATCAAACATCCTGCAAGAAATTGACAACAACCACTGGTGCTCTTCTATCTATCTTGCATCCAGCATAGTCAGCATCAGAATATCCTACTAAATCTATTTCACATGATTTTGATACCAAAGACCTAAATCATGAGTTCTAGCTAAATATCTAAATTTCTTTTACAGAAATTAGGTGTGATTCTCTAGGGTCTGCTTGATACCTAGCACACATGCATACACTAACAAGATGTCTGGTCTACTTGCTGTTAAATAAAGTAAAGACCCTATCATACCTCTATAGTTCTGATCTACCTTTTTACCATTTTGATCACTGTCTATTCTGGTTGATGTGCTCATTAGAGTTGACAGTGGTTTGGCATTATCGAATCCAAACTTCTTCAGGAGTTCCTTGGTGTATTTGGCTTGACAGATGTGGGTGCCTTCCTTCCCTTGCTTGACTTGCAATCCAAGGAAGTAGTTTAGCTCCCCATCATACTCATTTCAAATTCTCCCTGCATAAGCTTCTCAAATACTTGCAAAGAGATTTGTCAGTAGAACCAAAAATGATATCATCTACATAGATTTGAACTAATAGTATGTGATTGACCTTTGACTTTATGAATAATGTGCTATCTACTTGCCTCTATTGAAACCATGATTTAACAGAAAAGAGCTAAGCTTTCATACCAGGCTCTAGGTGCTTGTTTTAAACCGTATAATGCCTTATGGAGTTTGAAAACATGATTAGAAATTCGGTGTCATCAAAACCTGGAGGTTGTTCAACATACACTTCCTCTTTTATAAAACCATTAAGAATGCTGATTAAACATCCATTTGAAATAGTGTCAAGTTTAGAGCTGATGCATATGCAAGTAAGATTCTAATAGCCTCAAGTCTAGCTACAGGTGCATAGGTTTCATCGAAATCTATGCCTTCCTCTTGAGAATAGCCCTGAGCTACCAATTTGGCCTTGTTTCTTAGGATTACACCAGTTTCATCCAATTTGTTTCTGAACACCCATTTGGTGCCAATAACTGGATGATCTGATGGTCTAGGAACAATGACCATACTTGGTTTCTCTTGAATTGATTTAATTCATCTTGCATGGCTATTATCCAAGATTCATCAGTTAAAGCTTCATTGATTGTCTTAGGCTCTATCTGAGAACAAAGGCTAAATAATCACAGGGATTACATTACCTCTGTTCTTACCCTATGGATGGATCACCAATGATATTTCAAGTGGGTGATCTTTCTTGTATCTCCATTCCTTTGGAAGATTTTCATGAGTAATTTCTTCTTGTTGTAATTCTTCCAGAGGTGGATCATCCTTGTCCTCAATTGATGTATCTTAAGCTTTTTGGACATTCATCTGCATCATCATTATCGATCTACTTCCTTTCTCAAGGAAGGGTTAGTTTCATCAAAAATAACATGACAATTTGTTCAATTAATAGTGAGCGTTTATTGAAAACTTTAGCCTCTGGGTTTAGAAGTATACCCCATAAAGATGCCTTCATCTGACTTGGCATCCAATTACCAATGTCCTTTTTTCCATTGTTGTGAATAAAGCAAGGACATCCAAAGATTCTGAAATGACTTACCTTGGGCTTCTTTCCTTTGAACACCTCATATGCAGTCTTCTTCAGTATTGGCCTGATCATTACTCGGTTGACAATGTAACTGGCTGTGTTGACTGCTTCAGCCCAAAAATATCTTGGTAGCTCATATTCAGAGAGCATGGTTCTTGCCATATCCAAGAGAGTTCTGTTCTTCCTCTCAGTATACCATTTTGCTGTGGTGTCCTTGGTGCTGAGAAATTGTGCTGAATTCCTTGATCATCACAGAATCTAGCAAACTTTCATTTTGGAACTCACCACCATGGTCTGATCGAATGGACACAATACTGAACTTCTGATCTTTCTGGACTTTCTTACTGAAACTGACAAAATTATCAAAACTATCATCTTTATGCTCTAAGAATGATACCCATGTGAATCTTGAGTAGTCATCTACTATGACAAATCCAAATTCTTTCCTCCAAGACTGGTAGTCCTCATTGGTCCAAATAGATCCATATGTAGGAGCTCTAAGGGTTTTGAGGTAGTCACCATGTCTTTGACTTGAAGGAACTCTTTGTGTGCTTTCCCTTAGCACAGGGTCTACAAACACTTTCCAATTTTCCATTGACTTTTGGTAGACCTTCCACAAGATTCCTCTTTCTGAGCTTGTTCAATCCGTCCAAGCTGCAGTGGCTAGTCTTCTGTGCCACAGCTCAGTTTATTTGTCTTTGCTGGCTGCCAGACACACATTTTGCTCTTTGAGTTCTTCAAGGTAGAGCACGTACAGATTCTTCTCTCTATTTGCTTCAAAGATGACTGCTCCATCCTTTAGTATGCTGCACTTTGATTCTTGAAACTTGATTTGATGACCCTATCACACAGCTGACTTATACTGATGAGGTTGTGCTTTAATCCTTTGACTAATAGCACATCTTCTATGACTATTTTTCTTTGCTATTTACTGATCCACTGCCTACTACAGGTCCTTTCCCATTATCTCCATAAGTGACTGTTCCTTCTTCAGCTTGGAGATGGGAAAACAACTTCAGGTTTCCTGTCATGTGCCTTGAACACACTATCCAAATACCATTTGGATGCTCGAGGATTAACCTGAAATTAAGACATCAAGCTTTAGGTACCCAAGTTCTTTTGGGTCCTGATGGGTCAGTATCATTATTTTTACTTTCATTATCACTTCTTATGTCTTGTTGGACAGGTGGATTTTAAAGACCTAGCTTATTACAGTGACTACAACATGATATTTTTGTTACTCTTTCAATATACTTAAAATTAGCTTTATAGGCTGTATTTCCTCAGGAACAAATCTTGGAGTTGGATACACCTTAGGTGGAATTATAGTTTCTGCATTTTTCAGGTGGTGTGTAGCCTACACCATCTTTTCTCTTACCTGAGCGTCTAGCTCCTTTTAATATTAAGGGATTCTTACCATTTGTAAATTTTTCTAATGTGCTTGCTAATTTCTCATTCTCTTCATTTAGATTTTTAATCTCTTCTTAATTCATCTACACTTTCTTGTTTTTCTTTTTGTTATTTGTTTATTCTTAACTTTGAAGTCTTCACACAACAATTCATTTCTTCTTTTTAGTTCGATTAATTGCTTTCTAGTTCTTCATTTTCGGTTTTAAGTCTAAGTTAGTGTTTTCTAAGCATGCATTTCTTCTTAAAATCTTAAGTAATTTAGACACCTCTTTTATTTGTCGTAAAGTTCATTAAAGGCGCTTTCCAAATTGTCAGAATGGAATCAGAATATTACAAGAATCGAAAGAAGAGTCAGAGGTTACCTTTTTTCGATGTTGGCCATGAGAGCTAGTTGGCTTCTTCTTCATCATGCTTGAGCTTGACTCAC
>JACBKR010006698.1:0-10772 GCA_014218235.1 Colocasia esculenta
TAGACAAATAGAAAGCATGTGGTAGGGACTTTAATTGAATGACATAAATCATGTACATGTGTTTTAATTTTATAGAAGTATCATGATAGGTTGTTTTTCCTACCATGCTATATGTTTGGCTATTGAAAGTGATTATAGGTCTTATTGTGATATATGGTTGTATGATGTGTATGGTGTTATTTGCCGAGTCTTTTAGACTCATTCCTTGCTTCGGCGTACAGGTTTAGTAGGTGATACACCTTTGGAGGAGACTGTAGAGAGCGACTCCGAGCGCGGGGAGTAGCTTGGCGGAGTTGTAGTTGTGACATTTTGACTTCCATCGTATGTAAATTGAGGCATTGTAATAGAAACACTATGTAATTGTGGACACTAGTATTTGAATTTAGTACTTCATTATGTGAACTTTAATGCTTTTAAATTGTCATTAGATCATGTATGTTAAATATGGATGATGAATGAAATGAAAGACCATGTTCTTTTACTTCCGCTACTCTGTATCTATGTTTGTGTATATCTCAATCATGTGTTAGCGTTTGGGTAAATGTCCCACTGTGATAACGTTCACTATACCGACGTGGGTTGGTATAACCGTACTGGTAAAGGAGGGTCGTCACAGGGATTGGTATCAGAGCAACCGATTGAGATTATACATAAATATACATGAATCATCATCTTCATTACATGTTAAATCTTCATAGATGTCCACATTGTAGAATTGATTAATAATCAATGAAAAAAAAATAGATAAGAAAATGGTTAGGAGACAAATAATGTAGCTCTAATGGTGGCTGAAATTTATTACAGCCATGGCTTCGCGAGGTAGGCGTGGCGGAGCGCCGGCCCGTGAGGACGAGCCGAGACGTGAGGAGCGGGCGGAGCAGCAGGCCCCGGCACTGCAGGGTCCTGTACTTCCCCCACCGCCGCCTGTGGATTATGGAGTGTCATGCAAGGTTTGGTGCAGGCCATGCAGACGCAGGCCCACACCCAGGCTACACTCCAAGCTCAGTTGGAGGCTCAAGTTAGCATAATCAATCAAGTGTAGTCTATTTATTTAATTGTATGATGTTATGTTGAATGTGTATATTGTTGTTGGATGTAACAGGCTCAAGTTCCAGCTCAGGACCATGGTGGACCTTCCATCATGAAAGATTCAAGAGGATGCTGCCACCCTCTTTAAGGGGGAAAGCGATCCGTTACTAGCAGAAAGCTGGATGAGGGAGATCAAGAAGATCTTCCGGGCTATTAGGTGTGCGGACGATGATAAGGTTACTTTAGCCACCTATATGCTACAGGTATGTGCTAGTTTTATTTGTTATATCCTTGTTTTGAAGTTGTTTAGTGGTGCTTATGAAGGTTATGTTACAGGAGAGAGCTGATGTGTGGTGGGTCTTCATTACTGTGCACCCGATTCGAGGACGGCGCTATTGAGGTTGCTTGGGACGAGTTCGTGAGGCTCTTTCGGGCCAAGTTCGTCCTCGAGCATATTCAGGACCGGATGGAGCAGGAGTTCCTCTCCTTAACTCAAGGCTCCATGACCGTGTTCGAGTATGAGGCCAGGTTTGCAGAATTATCTAAATATGCACCTCATATCGTGACAGATGAGCGCAGGAAAGCAAAGAAGTTCGTGATGGGCCTGAAGCCATCACTGAGGATGAGGCTAGTGGCGTTTGACCATCGTACCTGGATGAGGCACTTAGTGCTGCTTGTAGACAGGAGGGCGAGATGCAGCAGTATCTCGAAGAGAAGAAGGCTTCGCAGAAGAGGCCTACAGCTACGTTCCAGCGGCAGGACAAGAAGAAAGCAGTGTACCAGGCACCGCAGCGTCCGGTAACAACCAGCAGTGCATAGGTACCTTCTCAACATTCCCCTGGTGTGAAGAAGTTGTGTCCCCATTGCGGGAAGACTCATGGTGGTACGGAGTGTTGGATGATTGTGGCAAAGTGCTTGAAGTGCAGAAGCAGCGACCATAAGATCAAGGATTGTCCGAGACTTCAGCAGGGAGTCCAGCGCGGAGTGTCAGCCCCAACAGCGGTAGCAGTAGCAGCGCCAGCTACAGGAAGATCATGAAGGCCTCGAGCCCCAACTCGAGTGTTTGCTCTAGCACGCGAAGACGCCGAGCAGGCGGAGCATGTCACTGAAGGTACGGTTTTACTTCTAGGTGTGCACGCTCGGGTTTTGTTTAATACGGGTGCTACTCACTTGTTCATTTCCGAGCGGTTGGCTAGGCAGTTAGCTCTAGAGTCAGCCATAGAGTCTGGGAGTTAGAGGTCCCTTTGTCGTGCACACACCTGTGGGTACGATATCGACTAGGAAGTGCATTCCGTCGTTACCTGTGTGCATTGAAGATAGAGTCCTAGAAGGGTGTTTCTTCTTGCTAAAGATGAAGGACTTGTTGAACCACTCCTATATTTTACCCTTTTATTTTGGTGATAATAAAATTTATGTTTAATTAATTATTATTAAAATATTTAATATTATGTTTTTCTAATAAATATAAATTTACATGATTAATTGAATATAAATGTATTTATAGAATGATTTTTCTAATAATAAATTAATATCATGATTTTCTAATAAATAAATTTTATGACATTATTCTATAATAATTTGCACTAAACAGATAAATAGATTCCATTCAATATATATGGATTTCAGTTCAAAGTGCCACATCGATTTGGTCTCATAACGATTTGATAAGTGACTCTCATAAGGATTCCTTATACTCACACAGACTCCTTTGAACTCATAAGGATTCCTTTGTAACTCACACAGACTCCTTTGTAACTCATAAGGATCCTTTGTAACTCACACAGACTCCTTTGTAACTCATAAGGATTCCTTTGTACTCACACAGACTCCTTTGTAACTCATAAGGATTCCTTTGTACTCACACAGACTCCTTTGAAACTCATAAGATTCCTTTGTAACTCACACAGACTCCTTTGTAACTCATAAGGATTCCTTTGTACTCACACAGACTCCTTTGTAACTCATAAGGATTCCTTTGTACTCACACAGACTCCTTTGAAACTCATAAGGATTCCTTTGTAACTCCACAGACTCCTTTGTATCATAAGGATTCACTCTCTAAGGAATCGATCTCATAAGGATTCGCTCTCTTAAGGAATCGATCTTATAGGATTCACTCTCTTAAGGAATCGATCTCATAAGATTCGCTCTAAGGATTCGCTCTCTCTAAGGAATCGATCTCATAAGGATTCGCTCTCTTAAGGATCGATCTTATAAGGATTCGCTCTCAAGGATTCGCTCTCTTAAGGAATCGATCTCATAAGGATTCGCTCTCTTAAGGAATCGATCTCATAAGGATTCGCTCTCAAGGATTCACTCTCTTAAGGAATCGATCTCATAAGGATTCGCTCTCAAGGATTCGCTCTCTTAAGGAATCGATCTCATGGATTCCTTTGTAACTCTCATAAGGATTCCTTTGTAACTCTCACATGGATTCCTTTGTACTCTCATAAGATTCCTTTGTAACTCTCATAAGGATTCCTTTGTAACTCTCACTCTCATCGATTCCTTTGTAAAATATGGATTTCACTTAAACATAGATTTATTTTATATTTCAAATATTTTTTGGCATCTAGTGAAAAAGTCAAATATTCTTGATTTGCGTAATCCTTTATCTTTCTGACAGGAGATCTTTTTGCTTAACTTTCTAGATCTCTTCTCTCCTGCCAACAAAATAGAGATTACTTACCACTTCTGGGTGGCAACAGGAAACATAGATGTATGAGCCTTTTGACAGAAACACTCTTTTATCTAAACACTTTCTCTATGCTTGCAGACCTCGTAGACCACAAATTATCAGAAGAAAGAGAAGATGAGCAACGGCTAGAACTCCAACGGATTTATTCAAATTGCTCATATAAAAGATGAAGCAAGGCTGAAGAAGAACTAAGAGCTTTTCCTGAAGATCTTTTGAATGAGTGTACAACCAGTGAGGAACCTGAACTCAAATACACTCAAAGAAAAAGAGAGAAAGAGCCTGAGCCCAGAAGAAGTGTTCAAGCATCTGAAGCACTGAAGCATTCAAGCTCCTTCTCCTCTCTTCTCTCTCTCTCTCTCTCTGCATCTTGTAATCTGGGGGAGAGAGTCTTTTGCTGAGAGTTCTTGTAGTTGGTTTTTATTTGTTCCAACTCTCAGCTTTGTTCTTTCTTTTCTAAGAAAGACTTCTGTCCAGCTGTAGGACTGTATACAGTGTGTAACCCAGCTATGGTTTGTGTCTAGCAGAACCGCACTGGGTTTGTACAGGAGGTTGGCTTCTTTACCTATAAGAGAAGTGGGTGCCTTCTTGCCGGGAAAGAGAAGAAGACCAGCTGGGGTGCTGGGTGTTGTAGTGTCCTTAAGGGGGACTGTACCTTAGTGAAATCCCAAGAGGTTGCTTGGGGACTCGATGTAGGACTTCCATGTGGGAAGGGCCGAACAGGATAAATCTCTTGTGTTATCTGTGTGATTGTTTATTTGCTTCCGCACTACTCTCTTTTATCACACTAAACTAACCAAACCTTCAAGTGTTGATTTCTGTGTTTAAGTTTCTATTTCAGATTTCAGAAAAACCTATTCACCCCCCTCTAGGTTAGCTTGCTGCCGTACCAAAAGGGCCAACAGGACTATGATGTTATTCTTGGTCTGGTTGGCTAGAGGAGCACTATGCATTAGTAGATTGTCGTGGGAAGAGGATTGTTTTCCACATTCCTGGTGAGGACAAGTTCTCTCATCCCTTGCCAAGGAACTTGGCGGGAAAGTTGGGCATCTCTGCCATGAAGGCGATGGGCATGGTAAACAACGGTTGTGACGCTTTTCTTGCCAGCATGGTGTTAGTACCTGAGGCGGATGAGTCACCTACTCTTGCAGAATCGAGGTAGTGCAGGATTTTCCATACGTCTTTTCCGATGATTTGTCTGGAATGCCACCGGATAGAGAGATAGAGTTCACCATAGACTTTCTTCCGGACACCTCTCCTATCTCAAGGCTCCATATCGGATGGCACCTGCGGAGTTAGCCGAGTTAAGGAGCAGTTGCAAGAGTTGCTAGATAAGGGATTTATTCGCCCTAGTGTTTCTCCTTGGGGCGCACCTGTCTTATTTGTAAAGAAGAAGGATGGATCACTTAGGTTATGCATCGATTACAGGAAGCTAAAACATGACAGTGAAGAATAGGTATCCCTTGCCTCGTATTGATGATTTGTTTGACCAGCTGCAAGATGCATCAGTCTTTTATAAGATTGATTTACGATCTGGTTATCATCAGTTGAGGATTCGGAGTGAGGATGTGTCCAAGACGGCATTTAGATCCCGTTATGGACATTATGAGTTTTTTGTTCTTCCTTTCGGATTGACCAACGTCCCTGCAGCGTTCATGGATCTCATCAACAGGGTGTTTAGGCCTTATCTAGATAGCTTTGTCGTAGTGTTTATTGATGATGTGCTGGTCTACTCTCCGGACGAGGCCACACACCGTCAGCATTTGAGGGTAGTATTAGAGGTTCTCCGTGAGCACAAGCTGTATGCTAAGTTCAGCAAGTGCGATTTCTGGTTGCGCGAGGTTCATTTCTCGGGCATGTTATCTCCGGTGCTGGTGTTGCAGTTGATCCAGCAAAGGTCCAGGCAGTTATGGATTGGGAGATTCCCAAGACCCCTTCGGAGATTCGTAGTTTTCTGGGTTTGGCTGGTAACTATCGGCGATTCATTGAGGGATTTTCATCCATCCCGCCCGATTGACTCAGCTCACCAGAAAGGGAGTGAAGTTTGTCTGGTCCGAGAAGTGTGAGAGTAGTTTTCAATTGTTGCAGACTAGCTCACGTCAGCTCCGGTGTTAGTCTTGTCGAGCGGTGTAGAGGGTTTTGCTATCTACACGGATGCGTCTCGGATTGGCTTAGGCTCTATGTGCTAATGCATCAAGGAAGGGTAGTGGCATATACTTCTCGTCAGTTGAAGGAGCATGAGAAGAACTATCCGACTCGTGATTTGGAGCTTGCAGCAGTGGTTCATGCACTAAAAATCTGGAGGCACTATCTTTATGGTGTCAGATTCGAGGTGTTTACCAACCACAAGAGCTTGAAGTATCTTTCTCCCAAAAGGAATTAAACCTGAGGTAAGAAGATGGATTGAGTTCTTGAAGGACTATGACTTCGACCTTCAGTATCACCCTGGGAAGGCGAAAGTCGTAGCGGATGCTCTATGCAGGAAGAGACCATCTCTCCAGCGGACTGGAAGATGTTGGAGGATGCGGTTTGTGCATTGACTGAGTTAGAGCCATCGCTATGCCAGGCTTTTGTAGCTCAGTTATCTCTTAGGTCCTCAGTTGGACGAGGTGATCGAGCAATAGAAGGCGACCCTAGACTCTAGAGCTAGTGGGCAAGGCGGGCATTGCTCGTGATGAGGACGGTGTGATTAGATTCCATCACCGTGTTTGTGTCCCTGATTTGGTAAATGTCTGTGAGCATGTGTTAGAGGAGCTCATAGATCGTGATTCTCTATTCATCCGGGTAACACTAAGATGTACCAGGATTTGAAGAGGTCCTTTTGGTGGTCTGGCATGAAGAGGGATGTGGAGATTATGTATCCGTGTTTAGTATGCCAGCAAGTGAAGGCCGAGCGACAGCGACCATCGGCCTTATGCAAAGGATGGAGATCCAGTGTGGAAGTGGGAAGCTGTCACTATGGACTTTGTTTCGGGTTTGCCTCGATCTAGAAGGGGCAATGACTCGATTGGGTAGTTGTAGATAGGTTCTCGAAGACTGCGCATTTCTTACCTATGAAGAAGAAGCAGTCGTAGAGAGCGGCTAGATGTATGTCAGTAGAATCATTAGATTGCATGGTGTGACGAAGTCGATCATTTCGGATCGAGATCCGAGATTTACTTCGAGATTGTGGAAGGGTCTTCAGGATGCGTTAGGTTCGGAGTTGAAGCTCAGTTCGGCATTTCATCCCCAGACAGATGGATAGTCCGAGAGGACTATCCAGACGCTCGAGGATATGTTGAGAGCGTATGTGCTGGATTGGAAGGATGATTGGGAGCGTCATTTACCTCTTGTGGAGTTCGCTTACAACAACAGCTTTCATGCAGTATTGCTATGGCTCCATTTGAGGCGTTGTATGGTAGGCCCTGTAGATCTCCTTTATGTTGGAGGGAGACTGCGATAGGCAGTGATCGGTCCGGAGTTAGTTCAGGAGACTTCGGATAAGATTCAGTGATTAGGAAGAGGCTTGTTGCGGCGCAGGATAGGCAGAAGAGCTACGCCGAAAACAGGAGGAAGGATCTAGAGTTCGAGGCGGGTGAGCATGTCTTTGAAGATTCACCTACTCGAGGTGTTGTCAGGTTTGGCAGGCATAGTAAGTTAAGCCTAGATTCATTGGCCCGTATGAGATTCTCAGACGACTGGGCAACGTGGCATATGAGCTAGCTTTACCCCCAGCTTAGCTAGTGTTCATCCTGTTTTCCACGTTTCTATGCTCAGGAAGTATGTCCGAGATCCATCTCATGTGATTAGTCATGAGCCAGTGGAGATTCAACCAGATCTGTCGTATGTGGAGCAACCAGTAGCTATTCTTGACCGAAAGGTTTAGCATCTCCGGAACAAGAGTATTGCGTCGGTGAAAGTTCTATGGCAGAACTTCTCGCGAGAGGAGGCTACTTGGGAGCTTGAGGATGCGATGAAGAAGAAGTATCCCCGTTTTTTTGAGTAGTTTTGTTTAAACTTCGAGGACAAAGTTTCCTTAAGGGGGAGAGGGTGTAAGGCCCTCGAATTTGTTTGTCATTTTATTCTATTTTATGTGAATTCATGTTGTGTGTAACTTGTATATGCATATGTAGATATTTATGTACAATATTAGCTAGCGATACTCATGTGTGCATGTGTGTTAAATAGGTTATAAATATTGATGTGTTGCATGTGTGATGGTGTGTATACTATACCACATATACTGCATGTATATGTATATATATATACATCGTACGCATGGTTTTGCATGTTTTTAAGTTCTGACCGAAGGGCCATTGGCGTCAACAGGGTGGACGTCCATGGTGGTAAGCGTCCATATCGTTGGACGCTAATACTTAAATAAACAGCCATGGATGTGGACGTTAATATCTCTGACCTGCATGCATTGCAGACCCCGAAATTCCGGGGGCAAGCAAGCCCAACCATTGCGGAGAAGTCCCCAACGGCTATCAGACATCCCATCACATCCTCCGGGATATCCCAAACCCCTCTCCTATAAACTAAACCCTTTCTGCACCGAAAGAGCCTCTCTTGACTCTTTTCATGGACGAGAGAAACCCTAGCTCAAAAACTGGAGGAAAACTGAACTTGGCAAGCTTGAATCCGGCGACTGAAGGGTTCTTCCGGTGATCCACTGCTACTAGGAGGAGTCTGGACATTGGGGAAGGCTTCCCAACACTGGACTGAAGCTTGCATCGACTTAGAACCCGGAGGAGAGCTCTTTTGGAAGCTTCTTGGGACTACCCAAGGAGAGCTTCAACAGCACCTTTGATCCCTTTGGAGACTTATTAAGAGGCAAGTAACCCATTCCGGTGGTGCATGTGTGTATCCAGTAGGTCCTAGGCATTTTTATGGCTTTTTATCGTGTCCTGGATCCTCACATTCCTCTGTTATCTAGAGCTCGGTCTGTGTTTTTACATAGACAGGAACTTGACGTCAAGCCCTCTTGCCGTCAAGATCTCCAGTCAGCGGCCAGCGATCTTGCCGTCAATATCCTTGAACGGCCAGACACTACGTTAAGTTCTTCAGTGCAGAACAGTAAATTGTTCTGCCTTATATATATATTTTCCGGACTTTGACGCATGAGGATATAGTGTAATTTTTATATGTTATGTAAAATAGATAAGGTGATGTGTGTGGAATTTTCTGTACTTTTCTGTGGATGGCATAAATGTTAGATTTATTGAAACACATGTTGGGAAAATGGATTATGCATGTTCATACTGTCCACATGATTTCTGAGGAATTAAATGCCCTAGATTTTTCTATACCATGTGTATATGTGTCAGTCCATGCCCTGCAAATTTGAGAATTGTTCATGTTCGTGTGATTTACTGTAATTTCTGCAATAGAAATAGAAAGCATGTGTAGGATTTCAAAAATCCACAGTAAATTGTATGTTGTGCGATAAATTGGAGAAAATTTCTGTAACAATGTGTATGATAGATTCAGATCTGTGAAATGTCAAATCTGAGATTCATGTTACGTTCCATGATAAATTGAAATATGAATGGCATGAGATTGAATGTTTTAATTTCTGTAAATGTAAATATGATTCAAAAAAATGTGAAAATTTGTATGTGCGGTCATAAACCTGCAAACAGTGTGTGGTTAAATTTTCATGTGATTTGGATAACAGAAAATGACATTATGAGATTTCCATGTGAAAACGAGCGATTAATGCATGTTATCATGAATGTGGTTTGATTATGCATTGTTCAGCCTGATTAGTGTAAAGTATTGAATGTTTAAGGTCTGTCAACAGTAGTATCATGTTAGGTAAAAACATAGCCATGTGTATGAATGAGAAATGTGAGCCATGTGTAAATCATGTGAAAAGTGTGTGTTAAAAATTGGATAATGTGTGAAATGTGCCATGTGTGACACTGCTTCCATAGAGGGCCGTGGAACCGTACTATGGAAAAGTCCCCATGTGAAGGTTCAATGTGTTAAGATCCTAAGGGCATTAGGATGAAATCCTGGAGGTGGACAAGTACCACTGGTTAGGGTGTATAGTCTTCTCCTGGTCTGCGCAGTCCAAGAGTTGTCACTATATTGCCTAGGTGGCATCTATGTGTATGTGTTATGTGATGTGTCCTTCTAATGGTGGTTTGGACTATGTGTCACGGCACTAAATTGTGAAATGTGAATGTGAACATGTGTAAATTGTGTAGTGTGAATATGTGAAAATGTGCAATGTGTAAAAAGTGAGCAATGTGAATGTGTATTATGTAAACATGTGGAACTAATATGGTAAATCATGAAATTGTGTTCCATGATGTGTAAGTGTTAGATTTATGTCAAAACAGCAACCTAAATGCGTGTAAAATGCCATTTCCACATGTGCAAAATTTGTAGAATCCATGTTAAGGATGTTTCTTACTTATGTGTGAATAGTTCCATGTTTAATCGTTATCATGTTGAAGTTGAAAATGTGAATGTAGCTCTCATATGAATAGACAAATAGAAAGCATGTGGTAGGGACTTTAATTTGGAATGACATAAATCATATACATGTGTTTAAGTTTTATAGAAGTATCATGACAGGTTGTTTTTCCTACCATGCTATATGTTTGGCTATTGAAAGTGATTATAGGTCTTATTGTGATATATGAATGTATGACGTGTATGTGTTATTTGCTGAGTCTTTTAGACTCATTCCTTTCTTCGGTGTACAGGTTTAGTAGGTGATACACCTTTGGAGGAGACCGTAGAGAGCGACTCCGAGCGCGGGGAGTAGCTTGGCGGAGTTGTAGTTGTGACATTTTGACTTCCATCGTATATAAATTGAGGCATTGTAATAGAAACACTATGTAATTGTGGACAACTATGTATTTGAATTTAGTACTTCATTATGTGAACTTTAAGCTTTTAAATTGTCATTGGATCATGTATGTTAAATGTGGATGATGAAATGAAATGAAAGACCTTGTTCTTTTACTTCTGCTACTCTGTATCTATGTTGTGTATATCTCAATCATGTGATAGTGTTTGGGTAAATGTCCCACTGTGATAACGTTCACTATAC
>JACBKR010006699.1:0-10792 GCA_014218235.1 Colocasia esculenta
GAATTTCTCGGTGGGTCATTAGGAGTATTATTTAGAGTTGAACTATGATTTTTATGAATTTTCTAATGGGTTTTTGTATGTATGATAATGACACGTGTATTTTTGCTATTTCACAAATATTGATTTTATCGTTTTCGATTATTTCTAATTTTTCAATTACCGAATTTCCGGGGTGTTACATGCACAAACCTTGACCGTTATCTATTACTGCATGTTGTAGATCTATATGTCTTCTTTCGTTTAAAAGTGTTTCATGATTTTGATCATTGTACAATTTTATATTGATTTTACAAGAGCACTATATCACACTTTAGAGGGAAGGACCAAAACCCAAAGGGCAAAATGCCTTTTCTGGGTCGGCCCGCGCCTCTGAAGTCGCGATGGCCCGACCCGTCGTGACCTCAGAGGGGTCGCGGTCGGCCGGACCTTCGCGACCTGAACGCGACGGCCCGCGCCGTCACGTTCCCATCCCCCGAATCGGGCCAGGCCGGCCGGTTCGGCTGACGCGCCAGGCTGTTCCGTCGCGACCTGAATCGCGACGAACAACCCTGTCGCGTTCTCAGCGCTGGTTCGACTGTCGCGCCAGGCAGTCCCGTCGCGACTTGAATCGCGACGGGCACCCCCGTCGGGTTTTGAAGATTTCGGCCAGAATCCAATTTTGCATATATACCCCTACTCAAATTACTTTTTAGCCATTGTTTAGTCTTAATTGAACATTGTTATTAACATTCCGACCCGATTAACCATTAATGGGCAATATTTATATAATTTCATTTAATTAAAAGCTAAATGTACGATTTATCATACTCTCATAATTTCTTTTCACGTGCACACACACAGCATTGTTTATTGCCACGAGACTTTATTAAAATACCCAATAATATATCTGGTAATTATTAAGTGTAATTAATTCACTTAAATTACCCTAATTTATTATTTACACTTGTCTTCGTTTTACTCGCGCATTTTATACACCGTTACTGTTTCCCTCGGCCTTCGAACACTCGAGGCACGACGGACCAGTTTCTACACACTCTCTCTTGGCATGGACCACCTCTCCACCGGGAAGACTCCTGACTGGACCAGGGAATCCTTGTCAAGGCCTTCGTAAGTCTTCTTGGTTTTGGCGCACGTTCTTAGCCGATGAGCTGGTTGTACCCTTAAAACCCGTTACACCCCTAGGGATCAATACGATCCAACCAGCCTTAGGGTGTTCTCTCTTATCTTGTGATCACGCCGGACCATCTAGCCTGTGTTTGTAGCATGACTAGTGGGCGGATGTGACTTCTACTAGACTGCCGGTACCTGACTTGGTGCTGTGCAACTGTTACTATCGTGGTTTAACGTTGTTTTACGATTATACCCCTATGTCATCTACTATCTTGTTACTCTCATCTGTTCACTTTCACTCTATACTCTCATCTATTTCGTCAATTACTCTCATCTCTTCTTGGTACTCTATTTGGCCATACAATTGATTGTCTATGATAACAAACAATACTATATGCCAGTGCAATAGGGCCCGATCTGGTTCTGGGGGGGAGCGCCCGAAGAGTGCTATTTCCTCGCGAGGGTAACATGATCAGGATGTGTACGGCATGCATCCAGCGCCATTTAATAACAATCACAATTTAATCTATGACAATCAATATATCAATCACTATGCTATCGTTCTCTGTTGACAAGATGCTCGACCAGAGGGCTATCTCTACTAGTGCACTGTTGTGCAACCATATACACTATTTCGTTACATGGCCAATCCTTTATCATACTAGTTTTGCAATATTTCGTTTGAAGTTTTACCGTTCTCTTGCCATCATGTTCTATTACTCTCTTGGCTATATTGATCGTTCTCTTTAGTTATCCTGCCTTATAAGACATTATTATCTAAAGCAAGTTTGTTTTCATGAGATATTAAGTCCTACTGAGCATTATCGCTTACCATGTGCTATGTTGTATGTGTTTCAGGTAAGTCGATTGATGACCCTACACTCACTAACGGGAATAGACTGGAGTGATGAGCGACCAGGATTCATAGCGATGGAGTGTCCTTAGTACCATAGAGTATAGTTAGATATTTGCTTAGATATCTTTTCTAAATGTAATGATGTTATTGAGCCCTATATTTTGGCTCAGAATTAGTGGTTGTAATAGTTTTAGGTGATTTATCAATAAAATAAGGAGTTTATTGCAATTATTGTTCATTTAGATGCTCTGATATTTGCGACTGTATGCGCTATTTACGTTACCATACACGTTGTTCATGCCTTCTCGATTTATTCCACTGCTAAATTGGCGGGGCATGACAGTATTGTAACACCCCATATAAGAATATGTTTAATGGACTAAATCAGCAAACTACCAACAACTCAGACTAGTCATTTTCATAGCTCGAGCAGGAAAAGAACTCTGAAGTTAAGCGTGCTCAGTTGGGAGTAGTCCAGGATGGGTGACCTTCCTGGGAAGTCTAGCAACTAGTATCGTTGTTGGGTCAGTTTGTTGGTTGGGTCATCACAAATGGTATCAGAGCCTTGCCCAGTCGGAAGTGCAGGAACTAAGTGCCACACAGGGCAAAGTGCTATGCTATGGGAGCCACGTCTTGAGGCCATAGTAGCGCAAAGTGCAACATAGTGGGAGCCACCTCTTGAGCCTGTGGGGGCCACCTCTAGAATCCTGCCTGCCTAGGGTTTGATTGTGTGGTATATGTGAGCAGCGACGAGGATGTCTCTTATATAAGAGGGGTAGATTGTAACACCCCATATAAGAATATGTTAAATGGACTAAATCAGCAAACTTCCAACAACTCGGACTAGTCATTTCAGAGCTCGAGCAGGAAAAGAACTCCGAAGTTAAGCGTGCTCAGTTGGGAGTAGTCCCAGGATGGGTGACCTTCTTGGGAAGTCTACCAACTAGTATGGTTGTTGGGTCAGTTTGTTGGTTGGGTCATCATAGTAACCCCCAACCACGAGTGCACTACAAGCGACAAAACACAAACTCTCACAAGTCGTTGTCACCACTGCGTCTTTCCCTCAGTCGGACGTACAACTCTACACAAGAGTGAGTGTCCAGGAAGACAACAAGACATCGTCGGTACCCAGACTAGGACAAGCCCTGAGCACACACACGTGCCTGGCTCACATAAAACTGGGGCTCCCAACTAAAGAGGTATCCACGGTAGGCGTCGAACTACTCACCACGCACACAGAAACCACGTGCACACCGCACAAGCCACGTGAAACCTCACGACAACCACGTGAACACTACGCAAACCACGCACACTGCACGCTCCCCGTGCGTTATGGGTTCCAATGCACCGCTTACTATTACCATGCATCACCAAACACGATAATCGAATAACATGCTCACATGTACAAACACAAATAGACTCTCGGCTATGAACGCGACAGGGTCCCATGTCGCCTTCAGAACGCGACACCCCGATATGTCGTGTTCATAAGCTGAACGCAACGGGTCGACCTGTCGCGACCTGGTCTCGACGGGAGGGTCTGACGCCTTCGCAGGCGAAAACCCTAATCCGGGGACCCCTCGATAGATCTCCCCTTTAAACCCTACAAACCAGTGTTTTCATCCATTTTTCATGCTTTAATGTGCATCCTAGTATGGTATCTACGGTTTGTAAAGCTAATAACGCATTGAACACAACACACACACGATCCACGCGACAAAACAGGCGGAATCTCCCTACCTCCGTGAAGAACGAGACCCCCGCGGCGTTTCCCCCGCTCCACGTAGCGTCCTCGCGGCGAGAACACGCCCACACGTCAACTAACAGCTCGGATCGCCCGAGAATCCCGCAGCAAAACCCTCCTGGCCGAGCAGAGCTTGTGAGAGTTCTGCTGGGCCAAACTCTCTTAAAACCACACAGCGGTTGGGAACACGACGTAGCACTACGTCGCGACCTGAACGCGAAGTAGGAGGCCGTCGCCTTCCTACTGCTGATGTCAGCATGGCTGCCTAGCGTGCAACACGCGGCGCGCATGCAAACGTCGACCCAAAACAGCGTTGCATGAACACGACACCCAGGGCCGTCGCGTTCAAAACACGACGCCCCTCACTGTCGCGTTCACAGACAGTGAACAGGTAGGCACTTTGGGCCCAACCTGCCGGCTGGCAACCCCCCGGAAACCTGTGTAAACACCTGCTAAGCACACCATTGGCCACACACTGGTCTCCACAAACACAATGACACGCTCCGAATGGTCAATACGCTACAATATCGATTGCCTTCATTTAACATTGATTGCTATCATCTGCAATCATCATATTGTTATTTCCTTCATATTGAATATTCTACATAGATTATCATTAATACCCTGATTCTTTATCATAACGATCATCTTATTTTATTCATCAAGAAAGATTATGAATAAACTTTATTGATATGAGCATTGTTTTGAATATCATTTTATATCAAGCTATTATCCTTGATGAAATCATATTGATCATATTGCATATCTTCTGTTCAAGGATGTAACGACCCACTTCCACACGGTACGGTTATACCAACCCACATCGGATGAGAGCAAGCCGCTATAGGGGAGAATACCCCAACAAGTAACAAATGAGCTGAGATACACAAATAGAATTCAATAAATGCAACGGAGTTTAAATAAATCTTATTCCATCAACTTTTAAATCCACATACCACAGTCTGTAAGTTCAACAAGAGATAACATAAGTGCAATGTTTCCAAATACATAGCCGACTCCAAGTGCATTTGATCAAAATTCAAATTTAAAATGTAGCATTACATACTATGAAATATAAATTACAATCTTCAATCACTTAGTCCAACCACTTCAATCTTGCTGGCTCCTCTGCTACTATTTCCTGAAATGTTTAGCAAGAGTGAGTCTACACAATAGACTCAGGAAGTAACTTAAGATTCAATACATACATTTTTCTAACAATTTAACACAATAGAATTTCAGCAATTAAATCATACATGCTTATGCTATAACAAAATAAATTCACATGGAATTGTATTAAACAACTATTCTAACACATGTAAAACTGTAGTCTAAACAAGGTTACCAATAACACGGTGTCATTAACATAGGTACAAATACACATTCACATACATTCAGACTTTACTCACATCCTTGTGAAACTTCACAACTAAGTCATGGAAAACATATACAAGATAGGTTGCACTCCTAGCATGATTTCTAACTCACTTTGCATGCAATCATAACAATTTACTTCACATTTAGCTTGCTGATTTTATACAAATTTTATGACATTCATATTACCCTTGCATAGGGATCACTTTTAACTATACAACATGATACTAAACACATGTGCATCCAATCATTCAAATTCCATGAATATGAAAGCATATACTTACATTTTGGTACTAATGGTAACATCACTTTTAGCAATTGACAAGTTATACATAAACACATACACACACACATTTGTACACATCAATAAACAATTTATCAATTTACACTATTGTCATTTACACTTATACTATTTTCTCATTACACACAACCATATGATGAACCTTGGTTTTCACATACACTCACTTTGTTCTATCACACAATACTTATACACATTTCCGTTAATTTCTCTTTCACATTCACACACTTCTTATCATTTCACTTTTGCACATAACATGTGCCACATTTACACATATCTTGCACATACCTTGTGCTATGAACACATGTCACTTTTCACATCACACTTATGGTTATTTTCACTTAATGCCAAGACACAGCCCAAACCACCATTAGACGATCTCATAACACACACATTCACTTTCACTTACTTAATCACCGGCACAGTGATAAGTCTTAGTTCCTGCAGAAACCGGGGAAAGCCCTTCCCACCATTACCAGTGGAACTTGTCCACCTCCAGGATTTTACAAGACCCTTTGCCAGGGTGTACACTTTATCAAGACCTTTCCTAGGGTATCACATACGCATAAGCTTTCCCGTAGGGGCATTACTACAGTACAACTCCAAGCATCTAAGTGGCTGTGTCTTATGGGCATGTTTGTTTATCTTGTCACACTAACCATTTTACACACATATACCACTTATTATCACGTCTCATGCACACACACTCATACATAATTCACACACACATAAGTCCTCATTTACTGATTTTAACATCACTGTTGCAACTGCCAAATAATCAATATACAGATATAATCATACTGAAATTTACTGAATCATATAAGTCACAATTAACATCAACATAGTCATTTTTCTCATTAAAATCCATAACAATACTTACTGTCATCAAAGTAACATGAGATTTTAACCATAACAAATCTCAGGTATAATCATACATACAAATTTCCAGATTTTTCTGAGTCATATTACAATTACAGAAATTAAACATTCAGTTTCATGCTATTCATAATTCAAATAACATGGAACATAACATGAACATCAGGTTTAATAGTTCACAGCCCTGATCCTAACATTCGTCATCACAGGAATTTCCTCGGATTTATTGCATAATACACAATTTACTGTAAATTTTACAAATCCTACGCATGTCTTCTATTTCCAAAACAGAAATTTACAGTAAATTCCACAGTCATGGAGAAATTCTCAAATTTTCAGGGCATGGACTGATACATATACACATGGTATAGAAAAATCTAGGGCATTTAATTCCTCAGGAATCATGTAGACAGTAGGTGAACATGCATAATCCATTTTTTCCAACATGTATTTCAATAATCTAAAAATTCATGCCATCCACAGAAAAATGCAGAAATTTCCACACACATCACATTATCTATTTACATAGCATATACAATTACACTATATCCTCATTGCGAAACATATCAAAAAAATCATCTACCAGGAAGAACAGCTCACTGTTCTATCCTGAAGAACTTGGCGGCAGCCTCTGGCCGTTCAAGGGTTTTGACGGCACGATCGCTGGACGCCGATGGGAGATCTTGGCGTCAATGGTATTGACGCCAAGTTCCTGTCTGTGCAACAGCACAGACCGAACTCCAAATACCCAGTGAAAAGGAGGGTCCAGGACACGATTTAAAATCCACAAAAATTGCTGGGACCTAGGGCACATGTATGGGATTGAGATCTATGGGTTACTTGCCTCTCAATTAAATCTACAAGATCGGAATAAGCTGATGAAGCCCTCCTTGGGCAGCGCCAAGAAGCCTTCAGAAATCCTTTGCTCCGGGTTCTAGGGGGTTGCAGGCTGCAGTCCAACGCCAGGGAAGCCTTCTCCTACGTATGGCCTTCCTCCTTGTCGTAGAAGATCACCAGAAAACGCCTCCAGTCGCCGGATCCAAGCCTCCAAGGTCAGTCTTCCCCTCTCTCTCTCAGTTAGGGTTTCCTTTCCAGTAAAGAGCCAAGAGAGCTCTCTAGGTTGCAAAAAGGATGTGTTTATAAACTAGGGGACAAGAGGGGCTCGTGCAGGGTTGAAGGGACAGGTAAGGGCCGATGGGAAGACATCTCCCCAATCCGAAGTCTGGCCAATGAGTGCTCTCTGCGCTCTGTTGCACGCACAGAAAATTATGGATATTGACGTCCATATCCATGGACGGCTACATTAGGGTTGCGTCAGTCGATATGGACGCTGACATATCATGGGCGTCCATCCATGTTGACGCCAAGACACTCTTCTGCCATAACTTAAAATCATGCAGAACCATGCTTAATCCACACATATATGCACATGAACCTATGTAGTATAGTGTATACACCACTACCCCTGTAACCATCCAATATTTACTACTAATCCTACACATACATACATAGGTACATCAAGATAATAACACGTACATGAATATCTTCATACGCATACAATGTATATAATTATATATATATATTATATATATTATACATATACACCACAAAACATGACTCAACACACAAAGAACTGTGTTTACACTACGTATACACATACAATGTATAAGGTATAATATGTATATTACTACACTGTGCAATCCATAACATTTATACCGGGCATACACATGCATACATAAGTACACTAAGATAAGATGTACGTACGTATCTACCTATGCGTACATGAGGTTTTACATAAGCGTGACTCAATCACGCGGCAAAATAAAATGACAAGAATTGCGAGGCTTCACAATCATCAGGAGGCAATATGAATTAAGTTAGCTAGGAATAACCTATTCAATAAAGTAGCTCTTGCTTGCACTCCATACGTACATGCAATGTACGAAGTACAATGTACACATTAACTACACCATGCAAATGAACAACGTTTATAACTAAATATACTCATGCATACCTAAGTATACTAAGGTGTTACATATGTAAAATTAGGTACACAATTATCACACGCATAAGATAACCTACATACGTACATACACCTGCGAAATTTATATTATAATTGCACCATTTTCATGCATGCCATTTATGCAAGAACAAGCAAACATCATATACATAAAATAAGCGGGAAAAGAAATTGGGCCTTACACCCCTCTCCCTTAAAGAGATCTTCGTCCTAGAAGATGGATCACGTACCCTTGATGACATCTTGTTGCCGCTTCTAGTCCACTTAGACCGGTGCCTAATTCCTGCCGGTGGCTTCCTTACTACTGGAACATCTCGGGGAACAAACCTCTTCTTCTGATCCGGACAGTCTTTAATCCGATGATTCTTGCTACCACACTTGAGACATCTTCCTAACCTCGTCCAACATACGTCTCCACCGTGGCGCTTGCCACAATGCACACATACGGGCTTCTCATTGCCGGCCAAAACTACTGACTGAAGGGTTGATTCTATTGGTGCCATAGTTGGTTGCTGTCTTTTCATGAGCTTCTTCATCTTCCTCTTTTGCCGTGAAAATGGTTTGGTAACATTTCTAATCGGGCTTTCTTCTCTGCCAAATACAACTCCATTTCACTCTTGTTTGCACGCCGCGCTAAGAGCACATCCATAGTTCTAAGGTCAAACGCCGCCAGTCTAGCTCTCATTGATGGTTAAGCCCCATTACAAACTTCCTTGTCTTCCGCCTCTCATCAACAATTCTGTGGGGTGCATATCTAGGACAACTCTGTAAATCTAGCCTCATACTCCAAATTGTCATCGATCCCTGGGTCAATGCTAAGAATTACTGCTCCATTTGGTCCCGTATATGTTCAGGGACATACTTGGCCTGAAACATCCTCACGAAATCTTCCCAAGAACCTCTAGCTCCACTCCCTCAAACTGCGTGCGAAGAACGGAAGACCACCACAAATCCGCTCGTTCCGGAAGCATGTATGCCGCCAGACTGATCTTGTCACTCTGCACACCTGATGGCTCTTAATATCTTTTCGATTTCCCTGAGCCAACTTTCTGCAATCAACGGCTCGCTCTCCCCCTTAAAGAGGGTGGAGCCATCCTCTTGAACCTTTCCATGACTGATACACCTCCTAAACCACGGTCCTGCTGAGCTGGTGCTGGAACCTGAGCTGACACTGAGTTTAAAAAGCCGCTTGTGTTTGCGCTTGAGTTTGAATTGCCTTGTACAATCCTTGCATGACCGTACCATATCAGCCAACGGTGGCGGGGGCGATCCTTGAGGTGTTGGTACTCATGCTGCTCTCCGTCAGTCCTACTTAACTCTTCATCCCGAATAGGTAAGCTCGAACGTCGAACCTCCTAGCCATTGCTACAAAATAAACATCAAGTTAAACTCCATTTATCTCTATACCTTACATGTTATCATGTATTCATCTTACTACTTTTCTAGTACTATCTTAATTATTCCTTGGATCGGGCTATCCACTACAAGGACTTAGAGATGTGATTTAGTTGATGGCTATTTATGTATAAGCTCAACCCAAAGTCTCTGATACCATCTCTGCAACGACCCACTTCCACCCGGTACGGTTAACCAACCACATCGGATGAGAGCAAGCCGCTACAGGGGAGAATACCCCAACAAGTAACAAATGAGCTGAGATATACACAAATAGAATTCAATAAATGCAACGGAGTTTAAATAAATCTTATTCCATCAACTTTTAAATCCACATACCACAGTCTGTATAGTTCAACAAGAGATAACATAAGTGCAATGTTTTCCAAAACATAGCGACTCCAAGTGCATTTGATCAAAATTCAAATTAAAATGTAGCATTACATACTATGAAATATAAATTACAATCTTCAATCACTTAGTCCAACTCCACTTCAAATCTTGCTGGCCTCCTTGCTACTAATTTCCTGAAATGTTTAGCAAGAGTGAGTCTACACAATAGACCAGCAAGTAATTAAGATTCAATACATACATATTTTCTAACAAAACACAATAGAATTTCAGCAATTAAATCATACAGCTTATGCTATAACAAAATAAATTCACATGGAATTGTATTAAACAACTATTCTTAACACATGTAAAACTGTAGTCTAAACAAGGTTACCAATACCCGGTGTCATTACACTAGGTACAAATACACATTCACATACATTCAGACTTTACTCAATCCTTGTGAAACTCACAACTAAGTCATGGAAACCAATACAAGATAGGTTGCACTCCTAGCATGATTTCTAACTCACTTTGCATGCAATCATAACAATTTACTTCACATTTAGCTTGCTGATTTTATACAAATTTTATGACATCATATTACCCTTGCATAGGGATCACTTTTAACTATACAAACATTACTAAACACATGTGCATCCAATCATTCAAATTCCATGAATATGAAGCATATACTTACATTTTGGTACTAATGGTAACATCACTTTTAGCAATTGACAAGTTATACATAAACACATACACACACACATTTGTACACATCAATAA
>JACBKR010006700.1:0-10701 GCA_014218235.1 Colocasia esculenta
GATTTCTGAAGATCTATCTCTTTGCGTGCTCAAGTGATCAAAAGACTGTTGACTGGAAGCTTCCAAGACTCCAGATGTCATTCAGTCTAACGACTACTCAAAAGAGAGACAACGGACACTTCAACGTCTACATTTCAAATTGAAGATATAAATTCAAGTCAGAAGAACAGAAGAAAAACAAGAGATCACGCATTCAAGCATTCAAATTCTTCTGAAGAAAGTCCAAAGCCAAGAACCTTCATTCCACTTAGCTTTTGCTCTTTCGCTCTCCACTAGTTTGTGAAAATCTTGAGAGAGCCTGTATAGTTCTGAGAGTGTGCCTTGTTAAAATCTTTGCTCTCAGTTCTAGTTGCTTCAGATCCTTGCTTATCAAAGCTTGATCTAGGGGCTTAAATTCATTCACTCTCTTTGTGTTGTTCCCTTCGGTTGTGAAGGAAGACCTGGTGGTATCCAGGGTGTTATTCCCTTCGGTTGTGAAGGAAGACCTGGTGGTATCCAGGTGTTGTTCCCTTCGGTTGTGAAGGAAGACCTGGTGTGGTATCCAGGGTGTTGTTCCCTTCGGGTGTGAAGGAAGACCAGTTGAGTTGGGTGTTGTAGCGTCCTTAGGGGGACTGTACCCTAGTTAGTGAAATCCTGAGTTGTTGCTCAGAGACTGGACGTAGGACTCCTAAGGAAAGGAGGTCCGAACCAAGATAAACCTTGTGTTGTGTGATTGTCTTCTTGTGTGTGTTTGTTATTTAAACTAACTGTTACTAACCTACTTCGAAGAACGTTTGTGTGAATGTTTTTAGTTACAGGTATCTTCTAGATTAATTTTAAAGACCCATTCACCCCCCCCTCTGGGCTCGTCAGCTGGGCAACAACCATACCCTTGGTTGGTGAAACCTTGAGAAAAATGTGATCTCCAACCTCGAAAGCCAAATCCTTCCTTCTCGTGTCGACGTAGCTCTTCTGATGATCTTGCGCTACTTTCAACCTCTATACAATCAACTAGATCTTCACTAAAGTCTCTTGCAACAATTCTGGCCCAACAAGATGTCAATCTCATGACTCCTCCCAACATAATGGGGATCTACACGACCTCCCATACAAAGCTCGAATGGCGCCATGCCTATACTCGAATGGAAACTATTATTATAAGAAAATTCCACAAGATCTAGGTGGCGTTCCCAATCACCTCTCTCGTCAAGTATAGAAGCCTTGAGCATATCCTCCAACGTCTGAATAGTTCTCTCAGACTGTCTATCCGTTTGTGGATGAAATGTTGAACTCAGCTTCAGTTGACTGCCAAAATTTTATTGCAAATCTTGCCAAAATAGAGAGGTAAACCTCATATCACAATCAAAGATGATCAACTTCAGAATACCATGCAACTTTACAATACTATCAATGTACAACCTGGTCAAGCTTTCCACAGACTGCCTCTTCTTCATGGCTAAAAAGTTAGCACTTTTCGAAAATCAATCAACAATCACTCATATAGAGTCATTCCCTCTAACCGATCTAGGTAAACCAGTCACAAAATCCATCGTGATCTGCTCCCACTTCCACTGAGGAATATCCAGCTTCTGCATCAATCTTGAAGGCCTCTGACTCTCCGCCTTCACATGTTGACATATCAAACATTTTTCCACGAAATTTGCAATATCCTGCTTCATGTCGGACCACCAAAATGAATGCTTCATATCTTGATAAATCTTCCCACTGCCTGGGTGAAAGAGATCGGTGAGCTTCTTTCAAGATTTCTTTCCTCAATACCGCATCATTAGGAAAACATACTCAATTATTCAGATGAATAATGTCATCCTCATCCCTTCTATGTTAGGCTTCCCTACCAATTCTTGCAATTGAGGATCATCCTTTTGCAAGGCAAGAACCCTATCATATACAGTAGATCTAATGGTCAATTAAGCCATGAACATGTGACACAATTGTCGCTCCAGTACGGCCAAAGAACTAGTCGCATCTTCAATCATCTTCCAGTCTTGGTGCAACATCTGCCTCTTCTTGCTTAAAGAATCTGCCACCACGTTGACTTATCCGGGTGATAGGTAAGCCCAAAATCATAGTCCTCTAGGAATTCGATCCACCAACGTTGCCTCAAGTTCAGCTCCTTCTGGGAAAACAAATACTTCAGACTCTGATGGTCTGAGAATACCTCAAATTGCATACCATAAAGATAGTGCCTCCAAATCTTCAGGGCAAAAACCACTGTTGCAAGTTCCAAGTTATGAGTCGGATAGTTACGTTCATGCTCATTTAGTTGTCGTGAAGCATACGCTACTACCTTCCCACTCTGCATCAGAACACATCCAAGCCCAATCTTCGAAGAATCAGTATAGATAGAGAAAGAATCCACACCATTGGGTAACACTAAAACTGGTGTCATAGTCAACCGAGTCTTCAGTTCCTAGAAACTCTTTTCACAAGCTTCAGTCCACTCAAACTTAACTCATTTCCTCATTAGCCTCGTCAAAGTAGCCACAATAGAAGAAAACCCCTCTATAAATCTTCGATAGTAGTCAGCCAAACCAAGAAAACTCCTAATCTCAGCAGATGATCTAGGTGATTCCTAATCAAGAACCGCTTCCACCTTTGGAGGATCCACGGAAACTCCATCTCCAGATATAACATGCCCTAACAAATGTACTTATTTCATCCAGAAGTTGCACTTACTAAATTTGGCATATAGCTTGTGCTCCCTCAAAACTTCAAGTATCCTCAGATGCTCTCTATGAGACTCCTCGTCAGGTGAATAAATCAGCACATCATCAATGAAAACCACAACAAAAGAATCAAGATATTTTCGAAAACCTTGTTCATCAGGTCTATGAAAATAGCTGGAGCATGACCAGAAATTCATAATGGCCATATCTCATCCTAAAAGCCATTTAGAATAATTCTCGGGCTTGATCCGAAGTTGATGATAGCCAGAACGAAGATCAATCTTAGAAAACATAGAAGCCCCCCGCAGCTGGTCAAACAAAATCAATATGCAGCAATGGATACTTATTCTTAATCGTCACCTGATTCAACTTGTGGTAGTCGATGCACAGTGTAGCAACCCTAAATTTTTGGGAAAATAAAAATTAAATATTTATTAAGAAATCAAATAAAAGGAATATGTAGGAAATCAAATAAGAGAGAATAAATATAAAAACATTAAAAGAAAAAGAGTAATGGGCTTTGCTATAGTGACCCATTACAAATTAGTGGGCTAAAATAGAGATTTTAAAAGGGGAATAATAGAGGAAATACCTTAAATTCGGAGTTTAATTATATCATAATTGGAAAGGGGTATTAAAGCAATAAAAGTGGCAATTAGAGTTGGAATTGGATTCCTAAACCTACCCCATATAGCCTAGCACGAATTTAGATACTATCATACCCAATTAGAGATTGGAAAGCAAGAGAGGAAAGGTGGAGTTAGGCAATCTCGGAATTAAGAGGAATTTGAGTAGTAGTAGGAATAGGAACTTGTGTTTATATAAATACACCTCTTAAATCCTCATGGCTGACCCTAGCTCGTGCAAGGGGTTCTTGGACGTGGGAGAGGCCAAGGAGAGGAGAAATCGAGGAGAGGAAGATCCATCAAGCTTCTTCCTTCGTTCTTAAAGTTCTAAGCCCTAGGAGATAGATCGAGTCAAAGGTAGGCATTCTCACAAGCATAAACTATGAAACTTTTTTTGTAAGATGTCTCGTCTATCAGGAACGAACCCTCAAGTTTCATAATTTTCCATCAAGCATATCTTTAGTTCTTGATTTTTCATGTTCTACAACTTACATGACCCCTAACCCTCTTCTTAACTCTTGATCTCCTTGTATACTCAATCCCATGCTACGAAATTTTATTGTAGGAATTGATGCATGTTAGACATCTTTTGCCCCTAAAAGCCCTAATTCTTGTTGAGTATGTTGCTCGAATTAAATCAATCTTGCTCTCTGTACCATGTTCTGTGTTACTTGTTATTGTTCTTGCCCAAACCATGCTCAAACCGTGCTCTATCTCTAATTCCTATTTACTGAAGTACTCTCGCATGTCTAGTTTCATTTGCCACTGGTTTCATGATTTTTCATCCTGTATACAATTAGTTATGATTTTATGAACGACCCTGTATCAAAATCTGATATTTCTGGTCCGCAATCCAATGTCTGGTCTGACTCCTATCAGAGTCAGGCGCAGACCACCAGAAAGCGACGGCCAATATGTCACCTTCTGAGGTCCGATTGCGACAGCTATCCGTCGCATTCAGAAAACGACAGGTAAGCCGTCGCTATCTCTGTGCATGTCCTGTCGCGACCCTTTCCCGCCTCTGTCGCGTTCACAAGGCCGTCGCGACAGTACCCATGTCGCGATCTGCCTACCCCTGTCGCAATCCTCGTTGGCCATGTCGCATTCACAGGTTTTTGATAAAAATCCATAAAAATTATTCTGTTGCTTTCTAAATAATTCTTACGCCTTTTTACAGTTATACCCCTAGTAAAACTTGTGTAAAAAAAATGGAGCTACATTGAATGATTTAAAATACATATTCACGACTTATTTCTATCTATGATCTCTCTTACACATGCACACCATGAACCATCTTATATGGCTGAAATCTGGCATAAATATCTCTTAATGTATCTGGTAATTAATTGCACTAAAGTATATTAATTGCCCTATTTTAAAGGACTTGTATTCGTTTCTCGCGTTGTTATATACCGATATCGACGCTCCACTGTTCTAGAATTCCTCTAGAACGTCGAGTACCTATTTTTATATACACACTTTACTTGGCTTGTGGTGAACTCTCCGTCGGATATTCCTTTCTCCGGACTAGTGAACTCTTGCACAAGACCTCCGTAAGTCTCCTCTGATCATGGATTCCCACATGGTCGACGAGCCGGTTGTACCCTAACACCCATTACACCTTTAGGGATCGATATGATCCAAACGGCTATTAGAAGTTCGCTCATCTTGAATCACGCCGGACCTCTGGACCTGTGCTTAACATGGCCAGTGGTAGGGTCGTGAGTTCCACCTGACTGCCAACACCATGTGCGCGTGTTGTGCAACTGTTACTGTCGCCTGTGTACTCGTCGCTTTACGTGCAATGTCCACTAGCTCTCATCTGTACTCTACTCTCTCCTATTCACATTCTCTCTACTATCTCGTCTATTCATCTAGTGCTCTTAACTATTCTTGGTACTCTATATTGGCCATTGACTGATTGTCTAAAGATAAACAATATAACCAATACCTAGCAATATATAAAGGGCCGATCTGGTCCTGGGATGTGCGCCGAAAGTGCTAGTGCCCATGAGAGTTAAATGATCAGAGTGTTTGGCATTACACTCAAGTGCTATCTATCTCGACTATCTATATGACAATCAAAAACGCAAAATGTGCTATACTCTCTCATTGTCTAGAATGACAAACAAGTGCTATACTCGTCGTGCTATTACCATACTTGTGCTAGTTGTGCTATGGCCATCCTGCTATTCGTGCTATATTCGATACTTGTGCTATTTTTGGAAACTATACTCGATCTCGTGCTATTGTGCTATCCTGTTACATGTGTGCTATCTCTTGCTATATTTTGACTCTCTTGTACCTGCTATCTTTAGATACTCTGCCATTAAATGCGTTAATTATTTAAAGCCTGCTTGAGCCTGAGATTTAAGTCCTACTGGGCGTTATCGCTCACCCTACGTTATTTGATGTTGTGTTCTCAGGTGAGACCGAGGATGACACATACACTCACGAGGAAGGGAATGACCAAGAGTGAAGCCAGGAGTACCCTCGAGTCATTATGTTATCTTAGAGTTGTAGTTAGTTATTTCCTTCTTTGCAATGTAATTGGGCCCTATAGAATGGCTCTGATATTAGTGGTTGTAACTAGACATTGGAAAAGTTATTAATGAGAAAGATTTGCTTTAGTATTATTCAATGTGCAATGGTTTGATGTCTAGTACTCGCTCTATACCCTTTTCTTGCAACTGCCTTCGCGCTCTGATATTCCGCGTCGAGGCATGACACACAGCCTCATTGACCCGTCCTTCTTTCTCACAAAGAGTACAGGCACTCCCCAGGGTGACACACTTGGCCGAATAAAGCCCTTGTCTAACAACTACTGAAGTTGCTTCTGCAATTCAGCCAATTCGGCCGGTGCCATACAATAAGGAGCATTCGATATAGGTGAAGTACTAGGTACCAACTCAATGTCGAACTCAATCTCCCTCTTAGGTGGCAAACCAAACAAATCCTCGGGAAATACATCACTGAAGTCCCGAACGATCTCAATATCTTCCACAATTGGTGCCTTCTTCAAGTCAATAGAAATCACAGCACTGGCAAGAAAACCACTACAACCTTTGTTCAGCATCCGAATTGCCTTCAAAGCCGAGACCACAAACTTACTTGCCATATTTTTGGGTAACGAATGGGAAAATTCATCCTCACCAGGAATATGGAAGATGATTCTCTTCTTCCTACAATCCATAAGGGTGTAATGCTCCTCAAGCCAGTCGAAACCCAAAATGGCATCATAGTCTTTCATCTTCAGCAAATAGAAACAACTTGGCTCTGATACCAATCTCTGTAACTCCCCTCTTAGACATGGTACAATTGTACCAACTCACATCGAGTCCAAGGGTAGCGCTACAGTGGAAACATCCAACATAATCGGTTTACGTTGAGTATTACACAAATGACGAGCTATATAACAACAATCATAGCAGCGGAATGAAATTTTCCATTAACAATTGTATTCAAATACAAAATCTAAAGCATAAAAAGAGTAAACATTAGTCCCCACTAATAACAAGTCCACAAGTCCATAAAATAAAACATTGTTCAAATTACAAATTATTCTCACATACAAATTCACCCAATAAACTCCAACAACAATCTAAGCCTCCACTTCCTCATGCTCGGAGTCAGTGTGAACTAACTCCTCAGTGCCAATGTCCTCAGCTTCTCCTGAAAGGTTAATCAAGTGTGAGTCTATAAGACTTAGCAAGCAACAAGGAAAAATAATTCTAAGATCTATTATATGGCTACTTTTAAAACATGGTATACATATTCTAATCACTTAGCCTTTGTACAATATAGCTTCTTTCTATCAGTGTATTCTAAATCATTCATCAATTATCAATCGCATTTCCAAAAATAGTAGTACAAGATGATCACTTAACAAGTAAAGGAAACATTCATAACTAAATCATATGTCCAACATTCTTGTGAATTCACCCACGTATAGCATGTTAATAGTACAGAAATAAAGACATCTATAATGGAATCATTGTCATATGGCATTCTTAATTCATGTACATTTATTACTTCATGAGGGTATTATCATATAACATGTAAACAATTCATATGGTATGTAAAAATGGCATGTAACATGTAGACAATATCATGTAGTATGTAGACATGGTCATGTAGCATGTAAACATGGTCGTGTAGCATGTAGACATGGTCATGTAGCATGTAGACATTATCATGTAGTCTGTTCACATTATCCATTAGCATGTATACATTATCATGTAGCATGTATAGTTGCCAAGACATAGCTCCACTATTAATAGAGATCATGTAATCATGTAGCATTCACTTATCACCTAGGCAAAACAGTGGTGAAGTCTTAATCATTGCGCAATACCGGGGGAAGTCCTCCCCACCATTTCCAGTAGAACATGTCTACCTCTAGGATTTTTATCCATTGCCCATGGATTCATGTAGTCAATTTTATGTGGGTGAACCATAACCATAGAGGCATTCTATGGCGTAGTTCCATGTACGAATCTCTATAATAGCAATGTCTTATTGACTAATAGCAATGTTTTTAGATGTCATGCATTAGAACACATACATGTATATATATGAAAATTTCATTCTCATTACTTCTGAAATCAACATTTCTATACAATCAGTGACCTATCATGATCCCATAACATTGGTTCAGAAATCAATTCCACTTCTCATGTATTTCATCATCTTTCCTTATGGTGACGCGTATGTTTTAACATGATCATAAAACCAAAAAAAAAATATGTACAGTACTCAGAATTTCTTGAAATTTTTACAATAATTTGGAACTTGTATAAGAACCATCCATTCCAAATTTCATGATTTTTTGAGATCAAGAAATATTTATATCATTTATATAACATTACCACATCATTTATTTAAAACATGACTTCTTAAATTCCACTACAAATCACTGTATCAAATCCTAACATGTTCTAAACAAAATAACAAAGTCAAAATATGATTATCATGGTAGAATTTACTTAATCATTCAATACTCATTTTTATTTGCATTATTAAGCCTAAATCCTGAAATAAGGTCCATGGATCTTTAAAATAGCAATAACATGATTTATGTGGCAAGGTAACCTCTTCACATAATAAAATCAGTAGCAAGGAATCCCAATGGAACAGGGCAAGTTTGATAACCAGATAATCTATCCGCAAGGCAGATATCCGCTGATAAGATAACCTCTGATAGTCACCCCTTGCTTTGGGGCAACATTTAAAGGTATGATAATTTTATGTCACATCAATCACTTTATGTCATATCAATGCCATTAATGAGAACTTTATGTCACATCAGGGTCATTAATGAGGTTTATCTCCACTTTGAGATTTTTGAGCCCTTTATAAGCCCAGATAACTTTATCAGCTCAAAATGAGAGTTAGACTTATCAGGACTTATCACTAATAAGTGCTGATAAGTGTCTGATAAGCTATCCAGATTTACCAAAGCAACAGAACAGTTATCAGGGCTGATAAACCCCTTTTATCAAGGGTTATCAAGACTTATTTGGTTATCAAACCTGCCCAAATGATCAGTACATAAGCATTCAAATCGCAATGGTAGAAAAATAGTTCGGATGAACTAAACGACAGAGAGGATTGTCGTTTACTAAAAGTAAACGGTGGTCTACTCCATCATTTATTTCATTTGGCGGCGACACATAGCGTCGTTAATATAGGTAGATGGCAACCTCAATTATCGTCTACTTCAGATAGACAGCACTCGATCATGACGTTAAGTTCTTACGGCAAGAAAACCCAGAAAACACACATAAAATATCAGAAATTTAACCCCTTAATACGATCTTAATCATGGATTTAAAAATTAGTAAAAATGGTAGATCTATAGAGTTTAGGATCCTAAACCACTTCCCCATGTTACTTGTCTCTAACCCTCCTTCTGTAGTAGCGAATAAAAAGTTGAAGACCCTCGCCTTGGCAATAAGATAGTCCTCCTTCGTCGCCTTGATACGCCCGATCCGACCTCCAGAACAACGCCCTCGGTCAGAGATCCTTCCGAGCACGATCCTCCAAGTCACCTCTGTTCTTAGCTCGCTTCGATCTGCATGGATCGCCGCACAGCAGCCCTTCTCTCGGCCCTCTATTATCACTACCAAACCAACGAAAATCCCCCTTCCTAAGAGCTGAATCAGGGTCTTATAAAGGCCACCTTCGGTTACCCAAATCTAATTCTGACCCTTGAACTGAAAACACCGTGATCTATCAGATAAACATCAAAGAAAATGGCCGATTGTTTCGCTCAGGAACAATAGTTGCAAAAATCTAGCAAGTCAGGTTAACGTCAATACAGGTTGTCGTTTACCATGAGGTAAATGGCAGTCAATCATGACGTTAATCTGTCTGATCGAAAAACTTAATAATTAACAAAATATTTAATGACACACTCCATCGTCATCTACAGTAGGTAAACGGCACTCGATGTTGTCATCTACTTAAGAGAACGGAAGTGAACTGTGACGTCAAATTCATTAAATTCATTGTCCAACACAAATGCTGAAAAACACACATAATTATGAAAAATAAGCAAACAAGAATTCTAGGGCACTACACATCTTTTCTCTTCTCTACTTGGAAGAGAACTGGATGGAGAGAGGGAGCAGCAACAAGAGAGGAAGAGTGGTAGAGAGTCTAGTGGGAGAGAACTCAGCTTATAGCTCTCTCACACACCCTCTACCTTTGTAGAGAGCGGGTGACCAACCCTGCATGGCTCACACATCGTGCGGCCATTCTATGTACGGTCCGGAGTACAAGCAGTCATGCTTGTCTTGATGACAAGATAGGTTGTTGCCAAGATAGGTTGGTGAGACATAGGTCACTGTCGCCAATACACTATTGGCGGCAGTCGATCATGTCGCCAGGATTCCTGGTGACAATTGACTATATCACCAAGACCATCTTGGCGACATACTGGTCATTACTCCGTGTTTGGTCAAAGAAAGTATACTAGATAACTCTTATCTAATCCTCTATCATCGTCATGTCAATCACCTTTTGTGTATGACCCTCTAGGCCCAATACCGAGTTAGCTGTGAGTTGCACCTGTCAGAACCCTTCTGACTCAGAACTCCTTCTTACATGGTGAATTATTATCTCCATATAATTCACTCAACTCATCGACTATGGGCATACCAAGCTACTACGCCATAATCCCCAGACAGTATAGGGAGATCAAAGCCATTGGACCTTCAGCCACAGTTACTATGTATCTTTAATCCCTCATCCACTAATATCTCAGAGACTGCATGTTAGCATGGTGCTATCAGCCTATACAGAATCCATTCGATCCTCGCTATTATCGAATTCTCCTGAGAACTCTTCCTGTAAGGCCCTCTAATTTCCGTCGCATTATTTGCAATTATGTGTGTATGTTTATGCTT
>JACBKR010006701.1:0-10803 GCA_014218235.1 Colocasia esculenta
GTGCTTCCTCTCCGTGGTCGAGCCCTCCTGCGTTCGCCCACACGAGACACCACAGGTGTTATAAGACCCCTGAGGCATGTACTTAAGCCCTCCGGTGTCATAAAACGACACACGTCGAGGCATATACTTAAGTCCTCCGGCATCATAAAACGATGCACGTCGAGGCACATATGTTTAAGTCCTCCGGTGTCGTAAAAGGACACACGTTGAGGCATGTTAACCTATGGAGGCACAAACACCCCACTGGTAACACATATGTACCCACTATCGTGTAAACGTCCGACGGAGGCACACACACCCTGTCGTCGACGTCCATGTACTTGGCTTGTTATATACACGTCCAGTGGAGGTATAAAGCCCCACTAAAGGCGTACATGTAAATGTAAACGTCATGTCATAAATATAAATGACATGAGCATGCTTGAATAAAATTGTGGAAATTCATTTGTCATCTGCCTTTTTCTCTTTAAATTTCGGCATACGGTCTTTTAATAAACATTACGCATTCGAAGGTATTCGAGTGTTATACTCGATGTAAATGAAACATCGACTTCGGTCGGTGGGGAACGGTCCAGTACACGACCACTCCAATCGCCCTGAACGCGAGCGCACGCGGAAAATAAATCCGAGGGTATCAGGGTTCGCACCCAATACTCCTCATAAAATAATCTTTGTCTGTTTCTCGCAAACAGTCTGGCACGCCCACGCAAAGATCCATCTCGAAGACGAGAGGGATGGATCGAAAGAAAAAGAAAAAAATTCCGCGTTCCAACACCTCCCTAATATGGGGCTTGATGAGCTCATCCCACCTCCACGGCTGCCACTGCACCCCTCTCTCCTCTTTCTCTCTCTGTGAGAGAAGGATGGAGAGAGAGAAAAGTTCTAGAGAGAGGTGTGTCGATCCAGTCGTACACATGGTGGCAATTGGTGATGAGTCTCAGGGGGCTACTGAGAGACAGAGAGAGAGAGTAGGGAGCCGAGGAGGCGGTGGCGTTGTTCATGGGAGAGAAATTCAGAAAGGGAGGGAGAGAGAGAATAGGGGGGTTGGGGAGGGGGCGGCAACTGGGATATTTTCATACATACTAAAGGTCATTTGTGACATTTCACATCAAATATTTGATACATCCGGGTTGTTACATCATTGCTCATCTAGTTTTTCCTATATTACCACATCTTGTGAGCCATCTCTGTCTTTGGAGTGATGTCTTGGATCTAAGTAACAGAATTGAGAATCCAACCTGTCAGAAGATTGCTCTCCGTATCCCTAGTGGAGCACCTGGAGTCATCTTCTTTAGGCTTCTTGCTTGCCCCATGTTGTGGTTTAGTCCTCATATTGGAAATCTATTGGAGTTTCACCTATATATATAGAGGATTTCCTCAACTCAATGTCTAGGTTTTGGGTTAGAATTTGTGCTTTTAACATGGTAATAGAGTGGGTTTTCCCATTGGATCGTCTCTTCGTATGTGGACACTTGTCCTTATTTGTGTTGTCCCCCAACTGGTTGATTTGGCATTAGGAGGTGGGGGTGGGGTGTTGTGGTCTAGTCCCATATTAGAAATCCATGGGAGTTTAACCTCTATATATGTAGAGGATTCCCTCAATTCATGCGTAGGTTTTGTGTTAGACTTTGGGCCTTCAATACCCTCTTAATGTATCCTGTCTTTCATCTCCTATAAGGAAAATGTGATCTGAAATTGACCAAAAATGATAGTTGATCTCATTCAACTTAATAGTCTTATAAAGGGCCTCATTTTCTAAAATCAGCATAGTACGATGACATCCTTGGAGCAATTATGGAGGAAGGTGAACAAAAGATAAACGTTGACTCCCATCCACCAAGAGAAGAAGGAGAAAAGATGAGTATGCTAGAACACATGGAAAGCCTTAAAGGAGGCACACCCAAAAGCAGTGTTGCCAAAGCTAGAAAAGCCCTTAGATGAGAACGGACATCACCAAATAGGTAGGCGAGATGGTTGAACCCTCTAGCAGGTCACCATGAGGGGAAGAAGCAAGGCCACCAAAACTGCTGACCAGTCCACTGGTTGGGCTGAAAAGCACATTTAGTAGGAATTGGTGGTAGAACCCTATCCACAGCTATGACCAAGGCATGGAATGTAGAATCGGACGATCCGGATAGGGATCGGCCGATTCTGTATCGGATTGGCCTAGGCCGACCCTATTCTAGGGGGAAGTCCCTAGATCATTTAAATTTCGGTCCAGTCGGTTTTATCGGGCCGAATTGGTTCAGATCGGCTAGGTCGATTCTGCCACTCAATTTTTTTTATTATATACATTAATTAAGTATTAAACCATCATTTTGCATATATAAACTAATACATATATATGTATTGTATACACACAAATTATTATGTCTAATATGATTGCGTACATTAATTTACATATTTATGTATATAAGTACACAAACACATGTAGACATCATACGTATGACATACAAATATATGTATATATATATATCTATTATGTATGTATATACATTCATTGTCATATATATTTGCATTAACTATATATATATGCATATTGTTCTTATATTTACATTAACATATGATTGTACGTACGTTAACACACACACACACGCACACTCTTTCTCTCTCTCATATATATATATATATATGTATATAGTATAAAGTGTCATCACTATTATACATATGCTATTATATTTACATTAACATATGATTGTACGTACGTTAACACACACACCCACTTTCTCTCTCACATATATATATATATATATAAATGTATGTATATATGTATAAAGTGTTCATCACTATGATATATATGTATAAACTATAAAGTGCTCCATATTCCAACACTATTCAGAATCTAATGATTTTGATATATGTATAATGTATACATTTATATGGATATACATATTAATTATGTTTACACATTATCCACTTTAAAAAAAAATGTTTATACATTAATATGGTATGTATATAGTGTATGATTACACATATATTGCATTTGTATCATGGTTTGCCGAATCGGAATCGGAAGGCGAATAGAGTTTCTCCTGATTTGCCCCGATTCCCCAAGAATCGGTTCGAATCGGACTGATTCGCATGGGTATATTATATATTATATATATTACATATATCGTATTTTAGACACATTTATATTAATTAAATACATATATGTATATATATCATATTTATAATGTATAACATATATTATAAATATGATATAATATTATATATATATATATATTATATAAAAGGAATCAGGGCAAATCAGGCGAATCCAAGGATGAGGAGTCGGTTTCAGTTTCTGGTGGGTCCGAAACCTATAAAGACCACCAAAAAATGTAAAAAACTCAAATAAATCTGAAAAATATAAAAAAATCATCACAACACAAAAAAACCAGTGAACATGCATATAAGATTGAAAACAATTGGATTAAGTGATAGATATATGTGGGTGACATGTTAATGGAATATTAGATGCATATTAAAGAGTTAAACAATAAATATGGAGTGATCTTGTAGTCTTGAACTACTATAAATATTACAACATAATAAAATACTCGTTCTAGCCATGGTCCTACAATAAAAAATAAAGCATAAGATTTGTAAGTAGAATGACATGAAAGACAATTAGGAGCATGCTTAGAACCTAAAACAGTCAAACATATATACTTATTGTTGGAATGTGGAGCCCGAACTCTCAAATTTGTGCCCTCGCACGCGGATCTGCAAACACCTACGGCGACGGCGGGAAGAGCGTCTCCGGCAGCGAAATCCATCCCTCCCCCACCCCCCCACCCCCCTGCCGCACTGCCCCCCCCCCCCTTCTGCTTCAGATCTCAGATCTGACGGGGTCACGGTTTTAGGGGAGTTCGCGTCGGGTTTCGCCCGGTGTCGGCAGTTTCGGGCCGACACTGGTTTCAGGTTTCGCCTGAAACCATTAAAATATTATTTTTTAAAGTCTCGGACCGTACAGTGTTTCGGTCCGGTTTCGTGTCGCCCAAGGCCGAAACCGACACGTTTCGGCGTGTCGGTTTCGGGTGAAACCTACAACCATGGGTGAATCAGGGATCGGGAGATTCAGTTTCCCCTGATTCGCACCAATTCGGCAAACCGTGATTTGTATATACATTAATGGGTAAATTTATGAGTATGACTACATATAGCATAAATATATGTAAATATTGAAGACTTTTTTTTCCTTTTTTTTGATTTCCCATGATTTTTTTCAAACAAACATTTTTTAATCTGGCTGATCCTGGATCAGCCAGACTTCCAGCGGATCGGCCAATCCAATCCAATCGCCCAGGCCGATCCCTGGGCTGATCCAATCCTTTTTTGCATGGCCAAGGGGGAGAAGACAAGGAGAGGAGATACAGTATTGGAAAGGAAGGAAGGTAGGAGTGCATAGGAGAAGAAGAGAGAAAGGAGAGCAAGGGAAAAAAGAATGTCTCGCATGCTCATACAGGCCTGCAGTGCCGTACCCCTTGTATTTATATTGCAACATTGTTACAGAATTTGTCACAACAATTTTCCGCAAAAGGTCGTAGCACCATGCCCTGCTCGCAACACAAATGGAATATCCCTGCAGGGCAACATGGGCACCATATTACAACATTCAATTGTACAACAACCATGGAAGGCCCACCCGAAATGGGCCCCCGGATCGAATTAGTCCAATCCTGATCTGGGCCAGTCTGATCCGGCCGATTCTCAGGAACTCGGGTGACCTTGGATTGGCCAAGGAAAAAAAAAAAAACCTAAAGGCTAAAAATCAGAAAAATCATGGAAAATCAGAATAATCCAAAAAATGCAAACATTGTATGCATTTAGTTGGTCTAAAAATTGATCAAACATACTACCTTATAATTTGAGCGGGCATGTAAATTGACAAAGGTAGCTATTCAACCTGGAAATTTACATCTACATTCATTATACACTGTATTTAACATCATACAATGCTTAAACATGATATGAAAACATTTTTATTAACATAAAATGAACTAGATTACCTGATTGAAGCCTTCAAGGTGATTTTATAACATTTTAAATCCTAATTAGGCTTAAATTTGGGGATCGGCCGTTTGGAGCAGAAACCGATCGGTTATGGTCGATTCCGATCCGGATCGGCCGATTCGATATGGATCGGGTGATTTCGCAATCCTGGACAACAACCTGTAATGTTGAATATTCCACCTCAGATGGAGGATCTGGAGGATGCACCAGCTTGGAATGATATAGTTGAAGGCATTCAAGGCAAAGGTTTGGTGAAGATGTGTTGGAACGCGGAATTTCTTTCTTTTTTTTAATTTCTTCGATCCATCCCTCTCGTCTTCGAGATGGATCTTTGCGTGGGCGTGCCAGACTGTTTGCGAGAAGAAACAGACAAAGATTATTTTATGAGGAGTATTGGGTGCGAACCCTGATACCCTCGGATTTATTTTCCGCGTGCGCTCGCGTTCAGGGCGATTGGAGTGGTCGTGTACTGGACCGTTCCCCACCGACCGAAGTCGATGTTTCATTTACATCGAGTATAACACTCGAATACCTTCGAATGCGTAATGTTTGTTAAAAGACCGTATGCCGAAATTTAAAGAAGAAAAGGCAGATGACAAATGAATTTCCACAATTTTATTCAAGCATGCTCATGTCATTTATATTTATGACATGACGTTTACATTTACATGTACGCCTTTAGTGGGGTTTTGTACCTCCACTGGGCGTGTATACAACAAGCCAAGTACATGGACGTCGACGACAGGGTGTTTGTGCCTCCGTCGGACGTTTACACGATGGTGGGTACATATGTGTTACCAGTGGGGTGTTTATGCCTCCATAGGTTAACATGCCTCAACGTGTGTCCTTTTACGACACCGGAGGATTTAAACACATGTGCCTCGACGTGCATCGTTTTATGATGCCGGAGGACTTAAGTATATGCCTCGACGTGCGTCGTTTTATGACACCGGAGGGCTTAAGTACATGCCTCGACGTGCGTCGTTCTATGACGCCGGAGGACTTAAGATATGCCTCAACGTGCGACGTTTTATGACGCCGGAGAGGACTAAGTACATGCCTCGACGTGCGTCGTTTTATGACACCGGAGGGCTTAGACTATGCCAACAAGGATTTCGTAACCACCTGTAGCGTCTCTGCACGGGCAAGCGCAGCAGGGCTCGACCACGAAGACAGAGTGCCAACGGGTGTCGACGTGCGGCCTATGTAAGCTCGCGCACGGGAGGCGTCCTTGGGCTGGAGGGCGTCTGGTGGGCACGTTTAGGCCGAATGGCATGCGGTAGGGGCCGAATGGCATGCGGGCGTCCCTGCCGTTTTTTTGGCTTTCTGGGACATCTCTGCTGTTTTCTGGATTTTCAGGACATCTCTGTCGATTTCTAACTGTCCCGGACGTTCCGGCCAATTTCTGGCTTTCTCGGGCGTCCCGGTCATTTGTTGACTTTCTCGGGAACTCCCCTCGAATCCGGCTTCAAGTCGCACCCAGGAGAGCGCACGCCGCTTCAGGGAAGTGACGTGGGTCCCGCTCCACGGGTTGGACAAGAGGCGCGAACCGTCAGATTGTCTTTGCCATTTCCGCGCCGTAAGGACATATTTGCAACTTTCCGGGCAGCGAGGGGTACTTTTGCAATTTTATCCTTCATGGGGATACTTCTGCATTTTTCTCAGAAGCAGGGGTGTCCCTGCAACATTTCTGGCTGACATGAGTATATGTGTACTTTTGATATCCACATACACAAATTTTATATCCCCGGGGGTTTTGTGCATTTTCAAGAAGCTTGGACCCTTGTACGGGACATATGTGCAGTTTCACATGCATGCACAATCTTTCCCCCCAAGAGGACCTTTGTGTAATTTTACACAAACAGGGTCCCGCACTGGGGTTTCATATGGAGAACAAACGGGTCCTCTCCCTCCCAAAGGAGGGGGACATCCCCTGAGGGTCTGCGCGAGAGAATTCTCGAGCGCCAGACGGCCTCAGGTTTCGCTGGGACGCAAAAAGCATCTCGCCAGCGTGGGGGAGGAAGAACCTCTCAGGCGGGGGTCTCCGCGCGAGAGCCTCGAAGCCCCGGGGGAGTGCTGGAAGTTCCTTACGCCCGTTTTCCAGCGGACGAATGAAGGCCTTGCCCTTCTATTTATAGGCGTCCGGAGTACATGGCCCGGCGGGGGTGTGCAACCCGGCGGGGGTGCGCGGACACGGGCGTCGATGTAGCACGAGCGTCGAGGCAGCGCGGCAGAGAGACCGGCGGGGGTACGCGAACCGGCGGGGGTGCACGGACTGGCGGGGGTGCGCACGCACAGGACCCGAAACAGGCCGGACCGGCGGGGGTCCTGCCTGGCGGGACTCCGCACTGGCGGGGTGGTGGGGAGTGGGCCCCCCCCGGACGGCGGGGGTGCGCCCCTGCGCGGAACGGCGGGGGTGCGCCCCTGCGCAGACCGGCGGGGGTGCGCTGGACTGGCGGGGGGGCGCCCGGACTGGCGGGGGTGCACACCCCGCCTGGACTGGCGGGGTGCGGCCCCCTGCTTGAACCGGCGGGGGTGCACCCCCCGCCGAACCGGCGGGGGTGCGGCCCCCGCTGGACGGCGGGGGGTCCCCCCGCCGAACCGGCGGGGGTGCGCCCCCCGCCGAACCGGCGGGGGTGCACACCCCGCCGAACCGGCGGGGGTGCAGCCCCCGCCCGGCCCGGCGGGGGTGCGCCCCCTGCCGAAACGGCGGGGGGCCCGCACCCCGCCTAACCGGCGGGGGTGCGCCCCCTGCCGAACCGGCGGGGGGCCCGCGCCCGGCCTAACCGGCGGGGGTGCGGCCCCCGCCCGGCCCGGCGGGGGTGCGCCCCCTGCCGAACCGGCGGGGGTGCCACCGCCTGGCCCCCCCTACAAATGGGGTGGGCTCCACTCCATCGGCCATTTCCAGAAGGATTTCTGGGTTTTGCTGGTTTGTCATGGCACGTGCGGCACACGTGCGCACACATGCCCGCATGCATTGACGTGCATTCGACGTGCGTTCTTGCCCGTCTCACGTGCGTTTGACCTCATTTTCGGAGGACACGTGCATTTAACCTTTTCGGACCCATCCGAGTCGTACGCGATTCTTAGCGCGGGTCCGGACATTGAGTTTCGGCTGTCCGGGGCGTGCATTTCCGCCATTGACGGGCTTTTTAAGCGTAGTCCTCCGGCTCGTTCTGGGTGGACATCCGAACTCAAACCCATCTATCTGGGGTGTTCGAGTGAGGGAGACCGGAGTTTCTTCCCAGCCTTTCGTGGATTTCCGGACGAGTTTGCCACCCGGGACTTGTTTAAATCCCGATATTTTTCGGGTTCAACAAATGCCCCCCACGGGATATCCGTCAGAGGCGAAGACGAAGGCGGGTATCCCGTGGCGATTATCAAACTCTACCCCTGGTCTTAATGACTTGGCGGGGATTTGGGTTGAAAACCACAGCGATGCGCTTCAATACTCGTGTAGTGTCGCCAGCAACTTAGGGCAACAATCTGTTGTTTCGGTTGAGCCGGCGATCAAACTTGCTATGCTTCTCGCGCCGAGCCATCAGCTCTCCTCGCTCGTGTATCTTTCAGATTTGTTTTCAACTCAAGAGTTCCCATGAGAGGACCCAGGAGAGCGCACATCACTTCAGGGAAGTAACATGGACCCGCTCCACCAGGTCAACTCTAGGGGTGAATTTCATAGAAGAGCTGCTCCTTGACTTTGCTTGGAGCTGACCTTGGCTGTCTTCATCCGAGTCTTGTCTTTTTTGACTTTACTCAAGAATCTGATTTCAGCTTCCTTCTTCCGAGGCTTGCCTTTTCCCGCCCTCTACTCGGTTTCTTGGACCGGTAAATTCGAGCGATGTCTTTCTTTGACGACGTTGCATTTCTGGCATTCCTCCAGGTCTGATGCAACATTTCGGGTGCTGGGGCTGGCCTTCTCGGGGCTTTGTCCAGCGACTTCTTCCTTTGGGCGCCGTATTTCTTGGCTTAACTTGTCCTGCGCCCTACCAGTTTCTCGGACCGGTGAGCGCGAGTGATGTCTCTCGGACGTTGCATTTCTGGCATTCCTCAGATCTGTTGCAACATTTCGGGTGCTGGGGCGGCCTTCTCGAGGCTTGTCCGGCAACCCAACTTTGACTGATGACGATGATTTTTTTTGTTCATCTCTTTTTTCATATTACCATCCCAAGTGCCCTTTCGGGTTTTCACCGGGGATGGCCCCCCCCTAGCTTTTTCCGGTGCGCCCTTTCGGGTTTTCACACCGAGGGGTTGCCCATTTTTACCTGAGGCGCCCTCTCGGGTTTTCACCTCAGCTGGGTTTGAGGCCTTTTTGCCCTTGAACATCCCTTTTTGGGGATGATCAAGTCTGCCGGGACATCTCTATTTTTAGTCCCTTTTCTCTTTCTCTCTTTTTTTTGATGGGTCCAAGGCCGGACCCCGGGGGCATTGATCGCGGGATCTGCCCTCTGGATTTAGCCTGCCACTGTGGTTTGCTGGCTAAAGGGCTTTGGTTAGCCTACCGCTTGGGGTTGCTGGCTAAGGGTTTAGGGTTAGCCTGCCTTCTCGGGGCTTGCTGGCTAAGGGTTTCTAGGTTTGACCGACCGCAGAGGTTTGTTGGTCAAGGAGGGATAGCCTACCTTCTTGGGGGTTTTCTGGCTAAGGTTTTGGGTTTGCCTACCTTCTTGGGGTTTGCTGGCTAAGGATTTTAGGTTTGCCTACCTTCTTGGGGTTTGCTGGCTAAGGATTTTAGTTTGACCGACCGCGGAGGTTTATTGGTCAAAAAGGGAATAGCCTACCTTCTTGGGGGTTTCTGGCTAAGGGGAAATGGCTTGATCCACCATTTCGGTTTACCTACCAACCAGAATAGGGGCACAGCCCAGCACTTTGTTTACTGGCCGCGCGACACGTGCCTTGATAAGTAATGATTTGATTTTGATGATGATTTTTTTTTTGATTGATTTTTTTTTTCACATTACTGACTCCTGGGCCCTTTCGGGTTTTCACAGAAGCCAGCCCCCTCTAGCTTTTTCCAACGCGCCCTTTCGGGTTTTCACGTTGAGGGGTTATCCATTTTTGCCTGAGGCGCCCTCTCGGGTTTTCACCTCAGCTGGATTTTAGGCATTTTTACCCTCGGACACCCCTTTTGGGGAGTGGCCGAGTCTGCCGGGACACCTCTATTTTTAGTCCCTTTTCCTTTTTTTTTTTTTCTTTCTCTTTTTTTGAAGTGGTGTCCGAAGCAAGGTTGCAGAACCTCGACTAGGGGATTCACGTTTGGCTTTAGCCCATCATCGTGATTCGTGGGCCTAAGACGGCGCAGCCTACCAGGGAGGTTTACTGGTGAAGGGTTGACTTGGTTGACCTGGACGGTTGCTAACCAAGGAGGAGTTTTAGCCGACCTTCTGGGGGTTATTGGCTAAAGGGTTAACTTGTTGACCGGACGGTTTGCTAACCAAGGAGGATTTTTTAGCCGACCTTCTGGGGGTTTATTGGCTAAGGGAGTTTGACTTGGTCGACTGGAGGTTTGCTGACCAAGAAGGAGTTTTTAGCGACCTTCTGGGGGTTTATTGCTAGAGGTTTGACTTGGTCGACCTGGACGGTTGCTAACCAAGGAGAGTTTTAGCCGACCTTCTGGGGGTTTATTGCTAAGGGAGTTTGACTTGGTCGACCTGGAAGGTTGCTGACCAAGAAGGAGTTTTAGCCGACCTTCTGGGGGTTTATTGGCTAGAGGTTGACTTGGTCGACCTGGAGGTTTGCTGACCAAGAAGGAGTTTTTAGCCGACCTTCTGGGGGTTTATTGGCTAAGGGAGTTTGACTTGGTCGACC
>JACBKR010006702.1:0-10741 GCA_014218235.1 Colocasia esculenta
GAGATGGAATCGTGGCATCTGCGAAGCCACGGGCGGGCGGAAGGGAGCCGGATCGAGGCAGAAGCGTGACCAATCCGTGAAAGCCGGACTGCAGTTCCCCGTCGGTCGCATAGCCCGCTTCCTCAAGAAGGGCCGCTACGCCCAGCGCGTCGGCACCGGCGCTCCTATCTATCTCGCTGCCGTCCTCGAGTATCTCGCCGCCGAGGTCCGACCCCCCTCCACCTTCCCAAGTCCTATTTGCCTGTCGCATCGGGGCTTTGCTTCCATCAAACTTCGCTTCCCCGGCAATGGCGGGCGCGTCACCCCTGATCTAACGTTTTTGTTCCCCTCGGTGGTGTTGCAGGTGTTGGAGCTTGCTGGCAATGCGGCGAGGGACAACAAGAAGAACCGGATCATACCTCGCCACGTGCTTCTGGCTGTGAGGAATGACGAGGAGCTGGGCAGGCTACTGTCCGGTGTCACCATCGCACACGGCGGTGTCCTTCCCAACATTAACCCAGTGCTCCTCCCCAAGAAGACCGGCGCCAAGGGCGGAGCCGAATCTGGCTCGCAGCCCAAGTCTCCCAAGAAGGCTTAAGCGCTAGGATTGTTCCTGCACGGGCAACACCCTCATCACCTGCATCGCGCCGCCCCCACCATAATACCCATATATGTTAGGTCACCGTATTGTGTTCTGTGTTTTATGTGCTAGGGAATAGGATGGCTGTGTACATAGCGCCGCTTTGGCGCTCTTGTTCCAAAATAGGAAATGAGAGAACAGATAGCTGGGGAACCTGTTGTGTCCCTCCTCAGAAACATGGTTTTCCTGCAGATTCGAGATATGAAATATTCGTTTCCCATCCAACTGTCTTTTGGGCTGTTTTGTCGCCATTCGCGTTGACCTTGACTCAAAGGTGGGCTGTTCGTTCGGTGGGGGTCTGAAATCTACAAGCAAAGTTTGGAAACGTAGTTTTTAGCTTTTATTTTTTTTAAAAAATTCAAAGCCAAGTTAAAAATGGCCTCTATATAGTTTATGGTACACAAAGTTTAAGTTAATTTTCTTTCTTTCTCTTTTTTTTCTTTAAAATTAGTTTTTAAAAATTTTAAAATATTATTTTACATTTAAAAATTAAAGTTGAGAAGTGGTTGATCCCAATAATTAAAATCTAAAATTTTGTTTCTCATCATATTTTCAAATGATATTTGTATTGTTGATGCTGGATTGTAGAAAAAGAATGGCAGCACTAATGGTTAGGTCGATATCTTAAATTTTTTACTTGAAATAAAAAATTCATTAGTATACAAAGGAGGTAGACCTTACTAGTATGGAGTGAGGTGATAGGGGGAAGGAGTGCAATTTGATTGAAGTAGGGGTAGTAAAAGGGGGCACCGATGTTGTAAGTAGGGGTGTCAACGGGTTGTGTTAATTTGAAATTTAATGGGTAGTCCACTTTAAAACTCAATTTGGTTAAAATATGATGGCACATGATCTTTTTTAAACCCATTTGTCAACCCATCACTTGATGGTTGGACTCGGTTAGCTTATTGGACTAAGAATATCAATAACAACCATATTTATTAATAACTATTATACCTACACATGTATAAAAATATGTTTAATAAAAAATTAGTTTCTATTATACCAATAGTTTCCTTTAAATTAAAACATCTTTAAATTAAAATAGTAAATTTATCTACATATTAGCTTGATGGGTTGAAACGGGTCCCAATGGATTACCACGGTGTTTGTTGTACTTTGATCCATTAATTTGGGTTGGACTTGAGTGGATTATTTTAGTGTTGAGCTAAATTGAGTTTAAAATGGGTCAGCTTAAGCCCACCCATTGACACCCCTATTGGTAAGAGGAGATAGTGTGGACAGTAGATAAGAGAGATAATTGGTGTGTTAAATTATATATATATATATATATATATTATATATATATATATATATACTGTGCCATCTCGACTTGGGGGTATTTAATATAATTTTTTATTTCTAAATTTTTAAAATTTTAGGGATGGAGTTGGCACACCGCTCTAGTGAGTGTCTAATTTAGTACATGGTGTGATAGGGCTCTCTTTAGACTTTCTAGAGAGAAGTTTTAGCCTCTTTTTTATAATGGGTTAGATTAAAGTTAACTTAGAGTTAACTCAAAACTAACTTAAAAAATAGTTTGGAAAGATTATAAAGTTAATTCAAGTGAGTTAGACTAAAAGTGGGTCAAATATGAGTTAACTCAGAATGGAGTTATCTATCAAGTTAATTATCTTTTTACTTTTGCAGTACACAAAATTAATTGTTATTTTCTCTTTTCAAGTCATTTTTTGAAGTAGTTCCCTTTTTTAGGCTTGTGTTTCTCTTTCATGTCTACGATTGCTTACGGAGGTTTTGGGGAACTACTTCAAAATTTGTTACTCTAGCCTTCTATCTTGGAAGACTCTAATTTGAGGGTTTGGAGACCAAGGAGCAACTTGTGTTCCGGTGTTAATTAGCACCACTTGTGGTTGTGCTTCATCAAAGTTTGTTCTCCCTTTCAATTGCAAATGTGATGTGCAGTTTTTTTTCTCTTCGTGAAGGCATTACCAAAATCTTGAAGGCTCTACCTCTCATCCTCCGATGGTGCTTGGCCTCTATTGTGTTGCGGATGCTCCATTTTGTCAAAAAAGATGTTTTTTGTTGTTGATCCTTTAATCCCTCTTTTAAAGCCATCCATCAGTACATCTATGTATGTGTTCTCTAGTCTTTCGCATGCACCAATGTCTTTTTCTATTGTGATTTCTTTGTGTGGAGGTATGGATAGGGTGAACATGGTCTGGTTCACCCCTATTTTCTTATAAACCGAATTGAATTGAAATTTAGGTCGAACCGAACCGGTTCGGTTCGATTCAAATCGAAATAAAAAAAAACATGTTTAGGGTTGTGAGACACAACCTCTCAAAAGAAGACCAATGAACTAACCAACTATGCTATGTGTTATATTGTGAATATATATATATTCGGCTCATTTCAGTTCCATAATGTGGAACCAAATCGAATTGGTTTGTTCGATTCAGTTTTTTTGGGTTGGACCAAAATGTGAACACCTCTAGGTATGGATGCTGCCTTGGACTGCCATGTGTGGATTGAATAGTCTTTTACCATCCCTAGCATTATGCACCTTACTTTGTACTTATACTCATGTATTCCCCTTGTTTAAGTATATATCCTCTTGTTTTCTTGTCATAAAAAAGTGCCTAATTTAGTAAACACCATTACTTAGTGCACACTAATGATGTGCATTATGTTTTTCAATAGACAAAGACAAAGATGGGAAGTAGCTATAGGAGAGAGCAAAGGAAAAGGAGGGAGAGAGAGGTTGGGGTGGTGTGGGCACCCAAAATCCATGGGGCCTTGCATCATCCGGCCTGTCTCTTTTAAGGGAAAAGGAACCCCTCAAAAGCCCATTAAAAGACCACCTAAAGACCCATTACCACAGGCCCAAAAACCCCCCCGTTGGGAGGTGACTTTAAGGAACTCCACACCTCCCCACTACAAAAAAAGCTGCTGTTGCAGTAGAGGGGGAGGGCTGGAATCTCCTCTTGCTGGCTGCGTAAGAGGCTTGGGAGGGCTGTGGGAAGTCTTTCTTCTTCCTCCCATCTTGCTGACTACGTAGAAGAGGTGGAGGGGGCTTCCTTTCTTCCTTGGGGGCTGGTGGCTAGCAGAAGAAGAGGGATGTTGTTGGCTTGGTTAAGTGAGAAGAGAGAGCTGAAAAGAAGAAGAAAAGGAGGAAGAAAAGCTCCTCCCAGCTGGGTCTCACCTGCGCCATCCAAAAAGAAAAGAAGAGGACCAAGAGAAGAGAAGAGGAAGGGTGAGAAGAGATAAGAAAGAGGGTGAGGGGACTGCTACGGCAGTCCCCTGTGCTTTGTTCTTTTTTTTGCTCTTTCCTTTATTTCCTTTCCTTTCCCTCATCATGTAACCCCCCTTTAACATGGGTGAATAGCAAGTGTTTAAGTGCTTTTCTTGTCCCCATTTAAGAGTATGCACGCGATGTGTTTTATTCCATTTTTGTTTTTTTTTATTTCTTGCATGAGACTTGATCATCCTGCTCTATCTGGGTATTAAGGAAGGCAATCTGATGCTTCACCTCATTCCCAAGGGAGCCATGGTGTGGAGCTATTGGACACCTCTTGGCCCATGAAGGGGCGCCCCATGAGAGGTTCGTCCTTAGCCATTCCCACATCTCAAACTAATGGAACCGGGTGAAGGTGTGTGAGGGGGCTTGCTGCTGTGCATGTCTCTCTCTCTCTCTCTCCTCATTTCAGCCTTAAAAAGGCAAATTCCCCCTCCGACATTGCTCTTTCCTCACTATATTGAGCTCTGCAGAATCGTTTTGCTCATGGATTTGGAGCCATGGAAGACTCACAAGCTCTCCTTTGCAGCGAATAAGATCGCTGGGAGCATAGAAGACTCGCAAGCTGAAGCTAAGAGCAGTTCAGCAGAAAATGATGTGCCTTATGAACACGTTCACACTCGCCCGAAAAGATTAAGCCGAGAATATCTATTTTCAAGAGATTGACCTTTCCGCATGAAGCATCACGGAGGGTCGAAAGGGGCCGCAATGGCTCATGGCAAATCTTTGCATGCCACATGGCTGGTATAGGGAGCCATTATGGAGCTCTGCCAATTGATGAAGAGGAGCTGGCGGAATTGGCTGAAAGGCCTGGCGCCATTACAAGAAGAGCAGCTGCGACAACTCTGACAGCTGCATATGGAGGTGCTAATACCTCTACAACACATATGATGGCAGCTACTGGCAATGTGATTACTGCTCAGAGCAGCGGGGGCAACAATGAAACTCCCCCACCGCCACCGCCAGAAATGACACCTGGGGCCACAGCACAAGAGATCCCTCTCGCTGCACCCCTAGATCCGGCCGTCTTGGAGCTGCTACAACAGTATCAAGCCAAAATTGAAGCACTTAAGCGAAAATAAGGGTAAAGAGACTGAGGGACATGCATCCGAGAAGTCGAGGGCTCAGGAGAAACTCCTCAAGGGACCCCAGGGTCAGTCGAAGCCTCGGCCCAGTGCACTATCGTGCAACCAGTCAATGAACAACCTCAACAGTCGCCTGTAGTACCGTTCAGCAGCAACGTCCACATGCTCAATACCAACTCCTGCAGCCGCAGTTCTTCCAATAGCAGCAGCAGCCATATCAGCCACCATAAGACTATTCCATGAAACAACAGTCATTGCCTGCTCGTGCTCCTGAGCAGCAACTTGAACACCAAGAGCCACCCCCGGTGCCACCGGTGGCTATTATCAACACTCCAAGCAATCAGCCGACCCACTTCTATCCTCAACAAGTGGACCCTGCCACCATCAACAAGTTAATGGTGGAGCAAATGATCGAAATGAAGCTCGCCGAGCGGGGCGACGGCGAGCACATTGCTTTTGATGTGTATAGGGTACCTTACCCTGCACACTATGCTGTAAAGAGGCTATCCCCGGGCATTACTAAACCCCCAAAGTTCGACAAGTTCAACAGGCGAGGATCCTCAAAAGACACATCGCATTTACATTAATGTGATGGGGGACTTAGCAGCCGATGAATCGTACCTGTTGAAATTCTTCGGCTCCTCTCTAACAGGCCTGGCGTTTGAATGGTACAACAGTATGCCAGCCGGTGTTGTCACGTCCCGAGAATTATGCAGCAGATATAAATTATTCAAGAATATCCGAGTCAATTTCTGAGACGTGAACATCGACAAATAAGCCTCTAGCTAGCACGCGCTAAATGTATAACAACATACATCATCATAGGGCCCAATATTGAACTCAACTAATCTTGTATTCAAATCTCAACTCATTGTATTCCAGATAGAAACTAATACAGGACTAAGACTCAATAAAAAGAAAAGTACATTTTATTCCTCACTTCCTACTACATGAATCTATCACTCAAGCAAACTACTACAACTAGACTTGTAGTTGGGACGCTCATCACTCGGACGCATTCCCATCCTCGACTTGCTCTTCCTCTTGATCTTCATAGTCACCTAGATTGGGTAAAAGTAGGGGATGCAAACTAGCCCAGTATGATTTATATCTCAATGTGCGGGCAATGATATAGTGATTAACAATTTAGAATTAGGTAAGCACGATGAATGTCATGATATGCATGTACGAATAAGCACGTTAAAACACGATACATGAACAAGATAGATAGAGTGATCATGATAGAACAAGACTAGAACGATATAACAAGATAGAACTAGCGATATATCACTTGGTACAAGCACGTAAATTTCACCTGATGTCAATAGATTTCAAGAACGCAAGATATCACTAATTGCATTAAATGCAGGATGGCCATATCACGTAAGCAAGCAAGCACGCACGAGCACGAATGTAACACTAATTAGGCACGTAGACACTAATGTACACCAAAAAAAGATCCATCAAGAATGTACACCAGGACACGTGTATGTGGCTATTGTATCTATCATTCAACAAGCAAGCAAGACTCCCAGCGCAGATGCAACGCCGTAATCATTATACCCTATGGTTAACAGTATATTTATGACTCTCCGTCATGGGGCTAGACTGGAGCCCTTGGACACTCGCCGTGCCTGGTCCGCATCTCATGTAAATTTTAAATGTAGATACCCACAGTTAATAATGGCCAGTGAGAGTTTCAAAATGTAGCATGTGTAACGTCATGTTCATGATGATGATGGGAACACGTAATAAGTAATTGAACATGATTTCATGATAACAATGGTCAAGAGATAAATTCGACAGCATAACTGTACGATTTATACTTTAGTTCAATCTTTACATTAATGGCTTTAGTCTAGATTGTAAATATACTCACGAGAACACGAAGAGAAAGGAAGTGCACGCTATCTCTAGGAACTTCAATGGTACAACCAACTCGTCGGCCATGTGGGAATCCATGGTCATAGGATTTACGGAGGCCTTGGAGAAAAGGTCACTAGTCTACCGATTCGGAATGACCGGTAGAGAGTTTCCAATTTCACAAGAAATGTCTGCCTAGATGTGCAAGTGTGTAGTGGTGTACGCGTCTCAATTCACGGTCTCAAACTCGCGGAAAACACATAACATGATGACATACAATGGACAATGCATTTAACTACACACGGGTTTGCAAGATTTTAAGATAATAGATCATTTAATCAAGCTAGAACGGTAACAAGAGTAAATCACAAGTTTCATGAATGATCATATCATTAAGAAAGCAATCAGAATAATATTCATGTAATTAAGGCTTTTAAATGGGTTAATCACTTTTAGGCCATTAAATAAACCATCATGCAATGATCAGACCTAAGAAATGTGAATTACACACTAAATATCATATTTAAACAGACCTCAGGTATAGCAGTAAGTTTTGTAAAAGAAATAGGTGGGTTTCATGAAAAATCATGAGGTCGCGACGGACCCTTGTAAGGATCGCGACGGGGTCAGATCAGAACGCGACAGTGCCTTGTAAGGATCGCGACGAGCTTGTCTGATCAGGAAGGCAGCTCGCGACGGGTTCATATGAAGAAGGCGACAAGGTATGTGCAGAACACGACAAGGAGGTCAGAACAGGCAGAGAGATAGCGACGGGCGCTCGTTGCGTTCAGAACGTGACAGGTTTGCTGTCATGACAAGACCTCAGAACGCGGCCTATCGAGCCATCGCGTTCACAGGGTCTACGCCTGAATCCGACAGAGAAAGGACATGTTCTTGGATTGCGGTCCAGAATGCCTTATATTGACACAAGGTGCTTCAAAAATAGAGACAAATTGTACAGGTCATGAAAAATAACGAAACCAGTTTTAAACCAACCTAGACATGCAAGGGTGCTTCCAGTAAATCGGAATTAAAACAAGATGGTTTCGATAGGCTTTAATCAAGTCAAACACAACCGTAAAAGCCAAGTGCAACCCGAAAACGTAGTTTCATGCAGCGACCCTCTTACCACACTTATAACTCTCTAACTATTGACATTTAGACAAACGTTCAACACAAGACATGACAAGGACACTAGTAGAAAAACTTTTATGTTGTGGGTTTGCTCTAATTCGGTCTCAAATCGCATGCAACATATAAAGAATGGGAAAATCCCTAACAGTGCGCGACTTGGGGAAAACGCTTATAATTCAAAATATACTCATTGAATTCGATGAAACTAGTGGAAACAACGTTAACTTGATTCTATACACATTGGCATAGGATATGTTAAGGTTTGGCCCGAGAAAACCTACCTTATGGGTTGAAGAAGTCTCATTTTTCCAGAAAACTGTGTTCAGACCACTTGCAAGAGAACGCTTACTACACGCAGTATACTGCATGAAATTGTTCATTCCAGTTGGGTTAGAAAGTAGACTCGACCCTATTTCCAGGGGTATAAGCCTTGTAAGGTTTGGTTATGGTTTGACTCACCTTTGGTCGACTTCAAGTGGACGGTTTATGCAGGTCGCAGCAGACGAGAAGGGGAAGAAGAACGGCTTGGTGTGGGCGATCTCCTGCTCCCCAGCCGCTAAGAACTTCTCCACACGACCCCAACAAGATGTAAACTCGTCCCCAAGGGTTTGGTGAAGAGTTTTAGCAACTAAAGTGTTTAGGAGTCCTATTGTAACTAGGAAAGAAGAGTTGCGGTTTGGCTTGTTAGTTTCCTAATTTGAGGATTTCTTCCTCCATTAGAGTGTGTGAGGCTTTAGGAAAGCTCCCCCCATAGTTAAGCACGAATTTGGTTTGCCAAGAATGCATGATTGCATCCCAATTCAACTCAAATTGCCTCTTTCTAATTTCAGCCTTATTAGAGTTACGAATTTCCATGCATTTTCTAGCTTCATTTGATTTTTGGGTCATATGTGGTCCATTGGCCCAATTAAGATATTGGGTTATTAATATATAATGTTGGAAGTCTCTCCACACTTTATTTAATTTTTTATTGTGTCGTATTTCCGTGTTAATAGTTTTTCGACTTGTTTCCTTATTTGGATAATCGGTCACAATAACTCTTAAACCTAACCCAAATATTTTTATTAACCAAATTTCTTGATGGGTCATTAGATGATATTATTTGAAGTTTGTATATGATTTTTATTTAATTTTCTGACTCATCCAAGTACGTGTGATAATGATTTTTTGACTTATTCATGAATTACGATAATAAGTCGTAAAACACTTTAAACTTGGCTAATCCGATTTTTCTTGGCACAAATTTCTTTATGGAAGATTTAGGAATAATGTGTGGGGTTGATTTATAATTTTTACGGGTTTTTCTGATGTTTTTAGCACATACGATATGATTCGTATGTTTTAAATACTTTGATATTATGAAAATTATTTATTTCCATTTATTCGAATTTTTATGTAATTAAAATTTCCGGGTTGCTACACTCTCCTCCACTTAAGAGAATTTGGTCCCCAAATTCATAGATCATTATAATTGGCTTTTGATAGTTATGATCCTTGAGGTTGTTTCAGATTTAATTCCTCTAACTTGTTTCAACATTGTGGATGCTAGTCCAACATCTACACCTATGGCCACCCATACTATTCATTTGGTTCCTTCCACTCCTGTTTTCCTTCCACAGTTGTTATATCTCCATCTCAATCCTCCAGATGAACTATGGTATAATTACTAGATTATTCCTTTCTAATTTCTCTTAATGATCTCCCCCACTTATAATGTACTGCCACTGTTTGCAGCCTGAATTCCAGCCTGAACCACATTTTGTAGGGCATGTGTGAGTCCTGCCACTGTTTCTTGCATAGCTTGCCATTGGTTGCGAGCCATTGCAGTTGAGTGGAAGAGTTATGAAGGTTCCTGAGAAAAGGATGGAAACCCATTAATGTCTCTAGATACATTACAAGAGTCATGGGTAAGGAGTGTTTTTGTCATTCCAACATGTCCCAGTCTCTACCCATTCTCACCAGGTACAATATTTAAGTTCCATGGCCTAGGTTCCATAGGTATCTCCTTATCCTGAGACATATATCCTATTTGGATTTTTCTAGGCTCTGATACTACTAAATTGTCACGTCCCGAGAATTACGTAGCGATATAAATTATTCAGAAATAATTCGAGTCGATATTTCGAGACGTGAACAGTCGGCAAATAAGCCTCTAACTAGCACGCGCTAAATGTATAACAACATACATCATCATAGGGCCCAAATATTGAACTCACTAATCTTGTATTCAAATCTCAACTCATTGTATTCCAGATAGAAACTAATACAGAACTAAGACTCAATAAAAAGGAAAGTACATTTTATTCATCACTTCCTACTACATGAATCTATCACTCAAAGCAAACTACTATAACTAGACTTGTAGTTGGGACGCTCATCACTCGGACGCATCACATCCTCAACTTGCTCTTCCTCTTGATCTTCATAGTCACCTAGATTGGGTAAAAGTAGGGGATGAGCAAACTAGCCTAGTAGGATTTATATCTCAATGTGCGGGCAATGATATAAGTGATTAACAATTATAACTAGGTAAGCACGATGAATGTCATGACATGCATGTACGAATAAAGCGCGTTAAAACACGATACATGAACAGATAGATAGAGTGATCATGATAGAACAAGAACTAGAACGATAAAACAAGATAGAACTAGCGATATATCACTTGGTACAAGCAGGCAAGATTTCACTTGATGTCAATAGATTTCAAGAACGCAAGATATCACTAATTGCATTAAATGCAGGATGGCCATATCACGCAAGCAAGCAAGCACGCATGAGCACAAT
>JACBKR010006703.1:0-10786 GCA_014218235.1 Colocasia esculenta
CTCAAAGCAAAAAGTATTTCAAAAAATAACCAAAAGAAAATGATGCATCATACCAGGATTTTCTAAAAAAATGTGTATTCTCTCATCCCTTTTTGCTATAAATGGTATTCGGGTTAAAACTGGTGTTAAATAACACCAAGAGTCTTAACTCGATGTAAATGTAACATCGACTCCGGTCGATGGAGACAGAGGTCCAGCACATGCTACCTCAATCACCTGATGAGTATAGATACGGGACTCAAGGAGTTCAGATAAAAAACGGCGCACCCTAGTCGCCCGTCACACGGGCATCCCCGTCCATTCATGGACAACCCAGTCGTCCGTCACACGGACACCCCCGTCCATTTCATGGACACCCAATATTTCTCTTCCGCATTGCGCGGATTCTTTTCTGTCGTTAGACAGACTGGCACGCCCCGCAAATCACAATACACAAATCAAGCATGTGAAATAATGAATACCCAAATGAAATGAATACATGAACCAGATAAAATGAAATGAGCCATCCAAAAATCAAATGATATGTCGAAGTGATATCTTCCCGTGTCAACACGCCCAATACTCCTCGCAAAATAAATCTCTTGTCTGTTTCTCGTAAACAGTCTGCACGCCCGCAGAAGCGAAAGACATGGACGGAACCCTCCGAGGTGAAATTCATTTCTAAATCAAACTCGAATGATGGAGAATATTCTGCGTTCCAACATCTACCTCCACACCTAATGCACCGGCAGCCCTACGAAGTACGAACTGATGTACTCCTAGAAAGAGATCTCCTAGAGTCATCTCTAGACAAGTGTGGCCCCGATGTCCCCAAGCCCCTTCGTCTGTCATCTTCCTCCGTATAAGAACGGCGACTAGCACGTGCAGCTGCAGTGAACTCAGAATCAGGATCATCATCTTCATCATCATCCACATTGATTGGTAAAGTATAATCTCTACGAATCTGTCGCCCAGAAATCTCATCTTGAAGTTGTTGTTGTTGGGTTGTCAATAATTTCTCAGTTTTTCCCCCCTTCATATATGCTTTTATTTCATTCCTAACTTCAAGTGGACAAGATGGGCATTTTGATACATTTCCAGCAATCCCAGTAAGATGTTGTTTAAGGCGATATATGCCTCTAAACATCTCCTTTGAACACCAATTACATTTCACTTTTTTCTGTCGTGCATCAAGGAGAGTACCATGAGTCCAACCAGGATCAATGGCCTGCTCTACCTCTTGCTCTTCATGTTCTTGATGTGCCATATTCCTGTGTAAGAATGCAATTGAATTGCACGTTAATTACACAAAATCCCTAATTTTTAAACCCTAATTAGGGTTCAATTTGAAAATTTTGGGAAAAAAGGGTCATGCAATGTAATTGAATCTACAAAAAAACTCTAATCAACTCAAATGACTACATTGTATACTCTCACTGCACATTAATTATATTAATGACGCAAAATTCCTAATTTTTAAACCCTAATTAGGGTTTAATTTGGGAATTTTGGGAAAAACGGGTCATGCAATGTAATTGAATCTACATAAAAACTCTAATCAACTCAAATGACTACATTGGACACTCAATTGCACATTAATTATATTAATGACCTAAAATCCCTAATTTTTAAACCCTAATTAGGGTCATTTGGGGATTTTGAGGAAAAATAGACCATGTAATGCAATTGAGTCTACCAACAAACTCTAATCAACTAAAATAATTCTATTAGACACTCAATTGCACATTAGTTTCATTCATGGACAAAATTCCTAATTTTTAAACCCTAATTAGTGTTCAATTTGGAGATTTTGGAGAATGAGGGTCATAAACATGTTATCAATGCTATTATCTATAGATCTATAGCATATTTAACATTTCCTATTTCTTTAGATTGTTTAAAAAAATTTAAAAAAACTCACCTGAAGGACCTGAAGGAAGAGAGAGAAGAGACAGAGAGAGAGAGGAAGAAGCAAGCAGCAGCAGCGCGGCAGCGGCGTGCAACGGCGGTGGCGGCGGCGACCCTCCTCGGAGCTCCGGCAGCGGCGGCGGCGAGGGACAGCACCTCCGGCGGGGGGGCAGGGGGCAGGGGGCTGGGGGCTAGGAAGGGGGGGCTCAGGACTGCGCAGACAGCTCTGTCTGCGCAGTGCCGTGACTGTCGATCCCTCCTTAAGGAGGGATCAGCGGAGTCGGCCCTAGTCGGGCCGGATCCGCCTGGAGTCCGACTCCAGGCGGATCCGGCCCGACTAGGCCGACTCCGCGCCAAATGGCTCCCGCTTCCAATTGAAGCGGCCAGGAGTGAGTGGAGTAGGGTGGAGTCGGGACGAGTCGGACCGACTCGGGCCGATTTCGGTCGACCCACCCCCGATTCCACCTAGCCCCGTGGGTGGGTGGGTGCCCCCCCCCCCCCCCCCAAGTCGGGTCGCCAAGGGCGACTCCGCTCCGAGTCGGCCGACTCCGCTCCGAGTCGGCCAACTCCGCTCCGAGTCGGCCGATTTTGCCATCCATGACTAGGACTCCTCCCTAGTACTAAATAGACAAGAACACATACTTATGAAAATGGAGCCCTTTTAGTAGAACTAAATTCTAATATCATAATATCAACAAATCTAGACTATAAAAAAAACTAATCTATGTAGTACTAGGTCTTGACTAATCCTAATCTAAGTAGCACAAGGACTAGTATATTACGTACAATATGCATGTATTTCTAAGAGATGGAACAAACTTTATGGCTGTTGTTTTCAGTTAATGCCACTGTTACCATCAACATTTGAATATTACTACAATGGAAAACTGGCTAGTTGCTTATGACTGGGTAGAGATTGCATTTCAAAGTGGGATAGATAGCCTAACATCCAAATCATGCCATATTCTAGGAAAATAAACATGCGAAGAAACCACCATATGCAATCTCAGTTAAATGAATTCATATAAAAAACTGAACTTCAGTCAAGCAGAGGATATGAGAATTCATTTCGTGGGACATGAAGTCCCAAGTCACTCTCATGCCAATCACTCTCTTGACGTTTGTGAAGGCAACAGGTAAATACGGATAGTTCGAGAACTTTCTTTGGTATACTACACTGAGAATCCCAAAACCACATCTAATGTTACTAGAAAAACAGTAGCTAAGACGATGCTCAGCCTCAGAGAATTGTTGCGTCACACACTTGAACCACTGGACATTTTAATTGCAGTTTGTCTAGTACTCTACAAGGATCTTTATCATGTCCAATGTTGGATAGTAGCTATTGCTTATCAAAATACACTGTCAAATGATAGGAAGCACCGATGGATTGAATAAACATAGTTAACTCAGTGCATGCACTGATGAGGGACAACCATGTATATATTAATTCTGAACATATGGAAGGGAAAAGAATATAGGAGGCAGAAAGGAAAGGCCGCTGGTGCATGTTGGGCTGTCTCAATGCACTGCATGGCTTGCTGGCAAGCAGGGTAGCAGAGAAAGGAAAAACAAACAGCATATCAGAGCAATGGGAGGGAGAGAAGTGGATTAGAAGAAGAGGGAAGAAAGAAGCAGGGAAGGCTGCGATGCTACGGGGCCTCTCACCCTGCCTCCACTCAGAGTGCTAGAAGAACAGCAAGAACTCCCTCTCGAAGAATTTCAATTTCTGAAAAAAAATTGTCAAACTTTCATTCATTTAAAATTCTGAAGTACAGCAAGTATTTATCAAGGTTTTCCATGCCGAGCGACTCAGACATGCCGAGTTCGCCTCTATCCAAATGATACAATAATAAAAAATAAAATAAAATAATAAACAAAGAACAAAAGGGAGAGGATCAAATCGACCGTGCCAGGGGCACGGCGAGCCCCTGGCACGGTACAGTACTGTCGTGCCGCTGCGATACATAGTGGCACGGCAAACCTTGGTATTAATAGACTCAAGCTTTCCTACTTGTACCATATGGAATCTAAACTAAGCAATCAACGCAATAAGAAAGCAAACACTCCAATTCCTAATTAAACTCAGACTTACCTAAGACTCAGCAGAAATAACTCCGAAAATAGAACAAAATTGGAAAACTCAATTTCAACTAAAAGTATGACTTCTAATTGGATAAGACACCAAATCCTAATAGGATGTTAAAACAAAGACATAAATTTAACTTCCATTAGGACTCTAAAAATAGAACCCAATTGGACTGCTAATAGACTAACCAATCTTATCCAACTAGGACTTAAAACCATGACCTAGAAAAGAACTAAAATACATAATAAAAGACAAAATGACTTATTTGCAATCTAATGACCATCTTTTGTCATTTAGTTGCTGCTGAATATGCTTCAGCATCATACATGCTCATCAGATCAAATTACATCACTATACTGTGCACCAAGAGCTTGTTTCTTAAATTGAAAGAACCATGCAACTTTTGGACATGAAAGGAAAAGATTATACCTGAAGCTCTTTTCTGTTTAGGAGTTCTACAAGGCTTGTATGAACAACAATGAAAGGCTTCCTTCCACTAATAGCCAAAGTGTATGCATTTGGAATAGGATTTTGTCGAATATACACATCAGGAGCCTCAACATTCAGTATCTTTGCAGCCTCAACTAATAGTTGATAAATATCAGGAAGCTGTAACACATATAACATTAATTTCCATGAGAACGGCATAGAAACCATGCACAACAAACTGACCAAGTGCAACATGACCATCAAAGATTACGTCACCACAAGTCCACAGTGCAAGCACATGCAGAGAAGTCAAGTAAAAGGATTTTATTATCATTTTCATTTTGTGTGGAACATAAATATAAAATAAAAGAAACATACAAGAAATGTAAGACCCATACGTCCCAGACAATGCCCTCATCATGGATGGCGGGATCGGATCGGGGTACTGGATGGGACCCCGCCGATCCCGATCCGAGTATGATCGGATCGGGGGATCCGGCCGATTCTTAGGGAATTTGGCCGATCTAGATCGGACAGATTAAAAAATTAAGAAAAATGTGAAAACATCAAGGAAAATCGGAAAAATCACAAACATTTGAAATGTTATTATATGTAAATAAGGAAGTACTCCCCATTTGAATCCAATAAAAATATCAAAAAATTTATATCTCTTAACAATAAAAAGTCAACTTTCCCATCCAAAAAGAAAATTGCGATTTTAGTAGCGTCTTTTTAATCCCTCATAATTTGGTCTATCTAAAAATGTCATAATTCAAAAAAATTCTATGGAACACTAAAAATCCAAAGTCCAGTGAAAAAAGTGAAATGTGCATGTGACTTCTCCAATTTGGTCTAGAGTGACTCCCTTGGAGAAATCACATGCACGTTTGACTTTTTTCACCGGACTTTCGATTTTTAGTGTTCCATGGACTTTATTTGAATTATGAAATTTTTAGATAGACCAAATTATGAGGGATTAGAAAGACGCTATTTTGATGGAATCACCAAAATCACGATTTTCTTCTATTGGCAAGAGATATGATTTTTTGATATTTTTATTAGGTTCAAATTGGGGGTACTTCCTTATTTAATGTAATATCTTAAGTAAATGAAACTACAAATACTAACATTTACTTAAATGATACTCCATTAATTAAAAACAATTCCCGCCTGAATCGGGCTACAGCGGGTGGGATCGGGGTGGATCGTGCGGAATCGAACCGGATCGGGTCGATCTGGTCCGATTCCACTCGACCCACCCCGATTCCACTTAAAATCGTGGGGGGTCGGCATTCCCCCCACCAAATCGGATGGACACCCGCCGATTCCAACTTGAATCGGCCGATTCCAATCCGATTTGGCCGATTTTGCCATCCATGGCCCCCATTGCTGCAAGCCTGCAACCATGTCAGTGAACCAAACAGTTGACCTAAAACTCAAGTTTGCAGTACAAAGGACTAGAAATAACATATGCGTGAAGTGGCTTGTGAGTACCAGCCCTGTCTCTCATTCCATAACCTCCCCACCCAGAAAATAAAAAAAGAACGAATTCATGTATGGATTCATATGGGGAAAAACTAACAAGCAAACCATCAGGTACAAGGGATAATTCACTCCAGGTAGACTATCAGGTATGTTGTGATACGTGCAAAGATAGTTGAGTTAGTCAACAAGGAATCATTCGCTCTCAATATCGAGAGAGAAAATGCTCTATAGAATTATACTATAGGAAATCCCTGTCCAGGGTCGAGTAGTTAAATGGAAAGCAGTTCCTAGTGTAGGATTACACTATAGAATGTTGCACAATTCACTCATTGACAACTTGATATTAGGTCCCAGTTGGTGCCATGAATATTAATTAAATATGAGGATTCTGTTTATAACAGGATTAGGGCCAAGTCCAATTAGGAATTGGACTTATGGGCTTTTAAGTCCAATCCAGTTTCGAATCAGATTTGGTCACAGTCAAATTTAGAAATGGACTAAGCTATGAGGGTCCTGAAAAGATTAAAATTGAATCAAACCCTACCATGCCATTAAAAATAAGAAGAGAAGGGGAAGGGATCAGCCATACCAAGCTCATCATAGGGTGGTTGCACTCCTTCTCTCTCCTATTCTTCCACCCTCTCCCTCTTGGAGAAAAGAATGGAGAGGACCCATTGTCTATGGCTTGTGTGTACTTTACTAGAGGTGGTGTGACTAAACAACTAAGATGATCCACTCATCCACATGGAACTCAACATCGATCGTAGGAGAGTCTAATCTCTTCAAGGGTGAAAATATGATCTGCACCTTGTTCAAGATATGTGTTCTTCCAATCCTTAAGCCGACCAAAAAAAGAAATATGCATTTGATTTTTTTATATTCAGCTATATGTCATGTCCCCATATTTCTTTACAATATATATAATTCAACTGTTCTTTGGGGTGGGACTGGGAGAACTGGAAAAGGCACTTCACAGAAAACTGTGAGTTCACAATATCAACTCCCCCCTTGGACATAATGCAAGATGGATACTAACCTGGGGTTCACACAGGTTACGACATTACCCTCCCCATAGCTTGGGCTATTGATATTTGATACTGGGCAGGGTGGATTCAACAAAAAAGTTGCCAACTACTTATACATGCATAATGTCTTAAGCTGTCCCATTATGCCTCAAGACATTATATCAACATGATACATAGTTAATATGACCCTAAAGTAATCATTCCTTCCATTAGATTTGTACGTGTCGCTATGCATTTTATGCAAAAGTGGCCTAATGAGCTCCTGCAAGATGACTAGGATTTACTGCACAGCAACATGTGCAACAAAGTAAAGTATTGCTCATTACTTGACACCCTTGTTTCTAAAATTGACATTGACATAATTTCTTGATATTGAATGTTTTTACACTTTATTAACATATATCCTTAACATCATAAAAACTTCATACAATCATACTACCTATCCTATTGAGTAATTCATAAGATTTTGTATTCTCATAATGGCATATTCTTTCATTTCATTAGATTCAATGTTGAGGTAAATCTACTAGGATGTTGTTGTCTCATATAAACTTTTATCATCTAGAGATTGATATTGCAGAGCATGCTGATGAGCAGGATAATAATTGAAAGCTCATGAAGAAAAATTTAGAAGTTATTAAAAATGTCTCATTTAATGTATGAAGCATCATGATCCGTAAGCACACATTGTAGTTTACCAACAGTAATATGTTATTTGTCTCATGGTACTTGGAAGTCTGGAATTGGCTGAACCGATGGGAACCAGCCAGAGGCAGAGCTGACCTTGGAACTGGGATTGGTTTCTGAACTGACCTCTGTTATTCCCTGGAAATGATTCCAGTTCTATAAACCTTGATTTGTCTACATTATCAAAGAAAACCACGTTTTCTTGTATTATTGATCCCTGTTTCTGAGGCGTGACACCTTGACCACGAGAATGTAAATCTTTCTGGGCACTCTCAAATGATATTCAGTTGCCTGATCTCTCAGTTAAATGATTAAAATCTATTGTTTTACATAGTTTAGATTAGTATATTTTTGAGACAACTACTACCATTCTATATCAAGATAAATTAATTTAGCAAGATCAAAGTGGTCCCTCACGTTTTGTCTGTGCACTTTGAAGAAAATATGTATAGAAAGTTAGAAACTACTTCAACCCACCTGGTTTTCAGCAACCAGAACAGAGGTTCCTATGTTCTCAAGAAGCATGATCTGCTCAGAAACTGGACCTGCAATGACAATAATATTCATGTAGTTGTGCTTCAAGCAAAAAGCCAACTAGAAAAAGCTGGTCCTCCATTGAGAAGAAAACACAACATATGCAAATGCAAACATAAACAGATGGCTTAGAGAAAAGCACAAAATATGCAGGAAAATATGCTTATTTGGTAAATTGCAACTATACTTTGAAGCTGTGGCAGCATCTTCAGCCATGACATAACTACTGCTCCTGAGTATTTATTTCAGTCCAACCTGTGTTATCAGAAGTAACCCCCATTTGCATTGAGGAATTTAGATAAGGCAATGAGGCCCAAAGTTTACATACCCTATCCCAGCCAAGCTGAGGAATGTGAGACAATCACATGCCATGTGTGATTGTGTAAGGGATTAAACCCTCGTTTCATTAAGTGGACCTCCCCCTTTTCTGTCATGCCTCCCTAGATGAGAACAAGTGGCCTGGGCAGTTGTCTCCACCAAACTGGCAACCATCCTTTTTTTGGGTGGGTAACTAATGTGGGGAAGGGGATTTGAACCTAGGTCACTAAGGTGTACGTGGAGGGTCTGAGCCACACTCCTTATGTACACTGGCGACAATCTTGGATGACTGCAAGCACCATCATCTCTGGTTGGCAGCCGTGAACTCTTGCTGCGCTTATTCCAACAACAGATTCATCAGTCACTGGATGTCGTGGTTGTCCTCAGTCCTTACCAAGGGTCTTAGCCACTGAGACACACTCCTTGTGTACACTAGCAGTCTAGCACCAATTCTGGATGACTGCAAGCACCATCATCTCCTGTTGGCCACACACATGCCACCATCTCCTGTTGGCAGCAGTGAATTCTCTTGCTGCACTTATTCCAACAACAGACATTGGTCACTGGATGTCATGGTCATCCTTAACAGATGGCTTGCATGGGTAGAATAAAATTGAGATCACTCAAGCCCTTACTGTACTCAAGCTAGTGTTCAGGACAAGTCATCTAAGAAGGTTTTCAAAACTGCTTTGGCAACAATGACTTTCCCCGGGCTCACTGTGTCCATTCTTCTCTAATCCCATTTAGCTTATCTCCCTCTTAAAAGCTATTTCCTTTCATTTTCCACCTCTAAAAGTCTTACATTTATCTGGTATTCTTAGATACTTAACCTCTCTACCATGCCAATGCTTACTTTTACTAACAATATGATACACCTTAGGCTTTTACTTCTATTCTTCTTTCAAAAACTGTCTGCCTGAAATGCCAAGGCTGAGGTGTCCAGTTTGTCAGCTTATGCCTCTGTCTATAAAGGTCCTTCATAACAGAAAAAGAATCTGTAGAGGGCTCAGGTTTTAAAAATATTACATTTGGAATCAAACGGGCAATCATAGTCTAACAGAAAAGTCTAAAAAGTTTGAATCATGGTCATCCAGCATCAAAATTGATCTTGTCCCATCAATATCGAGGTGGGCTGCTGTTGAACCCGAAAAATATCGGGGTTTAAACAAGCTCTGGGCGACAAATTTGCCTGGAAAGGACCGGGAATAAACCCCGGTCTTCCCACTCGAACGCCCGAGATAAACGGGTTCGAGTCCACGCCTCCGCCCGGAGCGATCCGGAAGGTACGTCCGAGATGCGGCATTCGAACCTCGTTAGGGCAGAACCAATGACCGAGATGAGCGAAACTCGATGTTCGGACTTGCGTTCGAGATCGCACACGACTCCGATAGATCCGGGAAGGCCAAATGCACGTGCCCTCAGAAAACGGGAGCAAAACGCACGTGGGACGAGCAAAAACGCATGTCGGATGCGCGTGTGCACGTGCTGGCACGGCCGTCAACCAACAGTAAACTCCGGAAATCCCCAGAGCTCTCCCGTGAAAAAAACCGTGGAAATGGCCAAAGGGAGGGGAGGCCCACCCCTTTTATAGGTGGGCCAGGCGCCGGTCAGGGCGCACCCCCGCGCGGTCAGGCGGGGTGCACCCCCGCCGGTCCGCGCGGGGGCGCACCCCCGCCGGTTCGCGCAGGGGGCGCACCCCCGCCGGTTCAGCAGGCAGACCCCCGCCGGGCCAGATTCGGCCTGGCGGGCCTTTGCCGTTCAGGGCCCACCTCTGGGCGTCCCGGCGCCTGTGCGCTCGCACCCCCGCGGGACGGAACCCCCGCCAGGTCACGCGCCCTGAACCCCTATAAATAGAGGGGTAGTGTCCCCATTTGAAGGGCGCATTCCTGAAGTAAAAAAACCCCCGGACGCATTCTTGAAGGAGAAAAGCCTCCCGATAGCTGAGAGAAGCTGCCGGCTCTCGTGCTCGAGTTTCCTGAGCGTGGGGGTCGTCCTCTGTTGGTGCTCCGCCCGTATGAAGCGTCGCGGGAGGGCTGTTGACACGGGGGAATTTCTCGCACCCAATTTCGTCGGGTTTCGCGCGTTTCGTTTTATTTGGTTCGAGGTATTCATTCATTTCCCATATTTTGTATTTTTTGGTATTTGCGGGGCGTGCCAGCCTGTCTAGCAGACAGAAGAAAAAGTCCGCGCAATGCGGAAGAAGAATTTTGGTGTCCGTGAAACGGACGGGTGGTGTCCGTGAATGGACAGGTGGTGTCCGCGAACGGACGGGTGGTGTCCGCGAACGGACGGGTGCGCCGTTTTTTAATCTGAACCCTTGAGTCCCATGTCT